>JAFVLL020018445.1:0-26277 GCA_021397915.2 Tor tambroides | reverse complement strand
GTCTGGCCAATGTACACACGGCGGGCAGAGAGCGGGCAGCGGCGCACGCCAGCCCTGCGCTCGCAACAAAGTGCTGCCTTGTTCTGCGAGGTTCGGCGCTGCCCACCACACCGAAGGAGCGCTGCTCTCAGGCCTCGCAAGAATCTGGTCACTTTTTGACCTGTTTTGATGAATAGCTGTCCTTCTTAGAGTTTCTCTTCCTCCTCTCTTTAAGTACACTCACAGTCGCCGTGTTTCAACATAGTGTTTCCTCTTTCTGAGAAGTGCTCCAAAGTTCACGGGCAGAAAGGTTCATAGCCTTTTTGGAGAGCTGGCATTGGGTAAAGATGACAGCAAGGTGAAAATGACACCTATAAACGCCCGTAGCACTGGTATATGAATTTACAGGATATATAACAATTCCATTGATTAATTCAACACCAAGATTTTAGCTTAAAACGTATATGAATCTGCAAGGAGAATTTGATAACACTTTACAATTAAGTTCAATTTGTTTTCATAGGTTAAGGATTAAGTATGCATTAACTATCATGAACTGACAAAAATCTATATTTTTACAGCAATTATTAATATAGGTCCATGTTAATTTCTGCGTATACTAGTAGATTTTTTTAACATTTCAAGTCGCATAAATTAACAGTAACACTTCACAATATGGTTTCAATTGTTCAACAGAAGGAAATTTACTAAATATCTTCATGGAACATGATCTTTACTTAATATCCTAATGATTTTTGGCATAAAAGAAAAATGTATCATTTTGACCCATACAATGTATTTTTGGCTATTGTTACAAATACACCCGTGCTACTGAAGGCTGGTTTTGTGCTCCAGGGTCCCAAATCATGTCACATTGCAAGATGTCAACTTTGCCCGATTTGGATCAACTCTCCAAAATGATTTCTACTTAAACTACCCAAATAACAAAACTCAATTCTCAAAATGCAGATTCATTTTAAAACGTTTTTTCATAAAGTAGCAGGGTACTACCTCATTATTTGTTAAGACCCAGAATTCAGTGTTACGTGTTATGTAATACTTTGCATACTTCAAACTACAAAACAACAATAACATCTGCTAAACGTTGCTATGCTCATCAATCAAAATAAAGAATCAAGTGTTCATAAAGCATCAAATAAATATAAATCCCATCTGAACTGGATCCTCTGCTCTACATCTGCAGAGATGACATCACATCCAGGAGTGAGTTACATAAGCGTGGCTGCGATATCCATCTCGCAGCGATCCACCAGCACCCAAGGCGCAAACACTCAAATCCATTTCATTTAGGGAAAATAAAATGTCTTTCTCCAGCAAATGACTAATTTTATTTTGGCCATTTGAAAGAGGTGATACAATGCATGATTCTATCCACCAACACTTCATCTTACAGCCCAGTGAAGCTGTTTTGCCAAGGGGTTCATGAGAGTGAGCGCATGTATGTTCTGGCTTTACCTAAAGAGCCAGCTAAACATCGCTAGTGCCAAAGCTGATCTCAGTCTTTACTCTCTGCTGTTCCAGAACATGCATCTACTCTCCAGTGAGAGCAGATCACATCCCCTGCATCCTCATTTGAGTTGCTGTTCTGCAAAACACCTGAATTCTGAGACATTTTAATGACCATCTGAGAAATGAGAACTTTTATTTGCTAAAATTTCTCTGGCCATTCAGCTGCCAAAAGCATTGCCAAATTGAGGAATGTTGTGACATTGTAGGTTTTATGCACTGGATATTTGGTGGTAGTTACCCAGTGTGACATTTTGGGTTGTTGAAGCATTCCTTGCAATTGATTTTGTCGTCATCTTTGGTTCTGCATTGAGAAATTAATCAACTTTGTGGAATTTTTGACTTATTTATATGAAATGTTCACTCACCCTGCAGGAAATGGCATCAGACACATTGGGCAGCACTCCAGTCCTGATCCAGATCCTTCTGCTCCCGGTTCTGATCCAGATGCTGCTCTAGATCCTTCTGCTTCTGATTTTGTTCCCAGTCCTGATCCAGTTGCTGCTCCAGATTCTTCTGCCCCTGATTTTGTTCCCAGTTCTGATGCAGATGCTGCTCTAGATCCTTCTGCTCCTGATTTTGTTTCCAGTCCTGATCCAGTTGCTGCTCCAGATCTTTCTGCTATTAATTTTGTTCCCAGTCCTGATCCAGATGCCGCTCCAGATTTTTCTGCCCCTGATTTTGTTCCCAAGTTCAATCCAGACCCTTCTGACCCTGATTTTGTTCCCTGCCCCAATCCAGATCCACTTGCTCTTGAATTTGTTCCCAGCCCTGACTCAAATCCTCCTAGCCCTGATTTTGCTCTCTGCCCTGATCCAGATCCACCTGCTCCTTGTTTTGTTCCCATGTTTGAAACTGCTTCAGATATTGTTCTTAGCCGTGATCCAGATCCTCCTGCACTTGTTTTTACCCCCTTCCTTGCTCCAGATTCCACATCCAATCCCACTCCAGATTTTGCTCCCAGCACCAATCCAGATCCTCTTACTCCTGGTTTTGCTCGCTGACTTACTCCAGATTTTGTTTTCTGCCCTGATCCAGATCCACCTGCTCCTTTTGTTCCCATGCCTGATCCTTCTGCTTCAGATATTGTTCTTAACCATGATCCAGATCCTCCTGCACTTGTTTTTACCCCCTTCCTTGCTCCAGATTCCACATTTAGTCCCACTCCAGATTTTGCTCCCAGCACCAATCCAGATCCTCTTACTCCTGGTTTTGCTCGCTGACCTGCTCCAGATTTTGTTTTCTGCCCTGATCCAGATCCACCTGCTCCTTTTGTTCCCATGCCTGATCCTTCTGCTTCAGATATTGTTCTTAACCATGATCCAGATCCTCCTGCACCTGTTTTTGCCCCCTTCCCTGCTCCAGATTCCACATCCAATCCTGCTCCAGATCCTCTTGTAACTTCTTGCATTTCTGAGACTTTCCCCACTTGCTCAAATTTGTCATCCTCTTTGTCTGACAATTCACAATCCTCAACGCAACTGACTTTGCATTCTAGGTGGTGCTGCTGAGCAGTTTGTACGTCACATACTAATACACTCTCCTGATCAGGTGAAGATGCATGATTCTCTTGATCAGCAACGGCTGGTGGACTACATTCTCCCATGTTCTCTGCTGCTGGAGGTTGTGAAGTGTTCTTGAACTCATTCACTGCTGGTGAGTTAGTGAGGAAAGATGGAGTGAGCAAATCTGGAGGGGGATTAACATCTTCATCTGCACTGCACCACCTCCAATCACTTACTGTCTGTACAGGAGTTTTCTGAAGAAATAGAGAGGAAATCACACTGTATTAGACAAATTATCACCCTTGTGAATTAGACCCTTCCGTTAGCAACATAATTGACTCATTTTACATAAAAGGTGCTGTTTGGATACCAGCTTTGTTAGTGGAACAGCCAAATAAAAATATGAAGTCATGATAGCAAACACATCTAAACCAAAACTGACATGTGACACAGAGCCAGTGAAAAACAACTGATGCCAGAAAACCATTATATTTGCATATTTTTCCACAACAAAACAAAAAGACACACTTCTTTGTTTTTTAACATTGCTTAATTTTTAAAGGTAAACGCTAAGGAAATTATGTCTATTTGGCACTTTAAAGGAAACAAATTATTACATGGAAGTACTAAAAAAATAATATTAAAAAGGTCAATGACAGGAGGTGCTTGTTAACCTTCAGAAAATGTTGCTAGTCACCCTCAGGAGATTAAACTACATATTATATATTTTATATGGGAAAACTTAATTTAAAATACAATTTTTGTAAACCTGCTACCAAAAAAAAAGTACAATTTAAAACTAAATAATTTCTAGTAAATATAAGTTTTCCATAAAATAAAATTTAAATGTGGGACACAGCTAACGTGTGGTTAATAAAAATAGTTTTAATACAATCAACAGAATTAATTAAACAGATTTTAAAATAAAATTCTGATATTGCTTTATGATTGTAACTGTTTGGCATTTGTACCTCAAATGTTATTTGTTGTATGTTTTTAAGTAATGACACACCAAAGTGGACTCATTTCATGGAAAATGTCATTTATTAAATAAACATGTTGCCCAGGACAACACACCGCAGCCTTGTTGCCAATTCTGGAAAGGACAATTCAATACTGCCCATCCGCTCATCTCCATGGAAAATAACATCGAGCCTACTTTTCCCATGTACAGAGGAAAATCTGAGATTCAAGGTCTCAGAGTTAGAGGGTGGGTCCTGCTTTTAAAGACAGTGATGTATTATTGGTAATTCGTATGTGACATTTTGGTGAAGGGAATGAAGTGTTTATGATGTGATGGTACAAGGTCATCTCTAGACCTCACAGTGTTGATTTGCATCTAACATGCAGGAATTATTCATACTACAAGAAATAGGGTCATGCAATAGTATGAGGCTGAATAAATACTACAACGTATATTAAATAAATACTTCATGGTTTATTATTCTCATAACTACTCCAAACAGATCTACAAACACAGAGCCCCTCCCTCTTCCATGATAACCACTGAATGATAAGATGATGTATTACCGTGGATGAAGGTGGGCGGAGCTGTGGAATACATTCTTCTTGATCAGACTGCAGGGCTGGGCAAAAAGCTCTCAAGGTAAGAGCCCAGAGTCTCTCCACATCACTTAATTCAGAACTCTCCCACCATCTCGCCCTGCAGGATTGAACATAAAATAGTATTAAGTCAAAATATCATTACCATATGTTACAGAAAATTATATTATGAAGAGATCTGCACTTGCTGATTATTGGTAATATTAGACTTCCTACCTGCCTGTAGATGTTTTGCTGCAGTTGCTGTTCTGTACTGCACTCAGACTCTCATTTGACTTTTTGATCGTCGACTGCTGCTTGCATCTGCTCTCCTCAGTCGCTGATTTTTTCCTCTTTAGTTTAGACATCGTAGTCATTCGGTTGTAAACGCACTGCATCTCTATCAAACGCACATGGCTTATCCAAACAATGAAAACTACGCGGGAGTTTCTTTGAACTACTTCCGTGTTCGGTCACAAAAGTTTTTTTGCGGTAAAGTTGCGCACTGATTGCGCAGTTCGATTGAAATTTCGATGCTCAAATGTACAACATCGAGTTTGTATTGTTTATTTGATTTTAAAACAAAAGATGTACTTTGGGCTTAACTTTAAAGTGCTTAAGGAAATGCTTATGTTTTATTAATTCATTTATTCAGTTCAACATCATTATTATTACTTCTTTATTGGTATAATTGTTTTACATTATAGCCTAATGTTTTCAAAGCAACAATACACATACATACAGTGGTATGCCCAAGAGGTGGTTTCTGGTGGCCACCACCAAAATAAATGATCCATACAAGGTGCCTCAGCTCTGAGCTCTGGAGAGGCTGAGGCAAGGTTTGGAAGCATCTCTCTCCTCTGGATGAGAATTCCAGAAGGTTCTAACGCTGACACTGATGGTTCCATAGCCACACAGTGAGAGAGTACAATAGCAGATGAGTTTTGAGCAAGTCTGTTCAGGGATGGAGACGGCATCCAGGAAAGAGCGCTTATGTCATAAGGACTTGTGTGAGGCAATGTTGTGAGCCGTCGCCATGGTTGCCTGATGAATGATGAAAAATGTAAAAATAGCGGGCGCTGCCCAAGTCCTTCCAAGAGCAAGCTTTCTCAATGCACTGTGGAAGAAGTGTGAGGTGGCAAAAGGAGAATAGGAAAGATTAAAGAATGGCTAAAATGTTTAATTCAGTCTAGCTGTTTTGACAAATCCATGGTGTGTTGCACGAGATCCCCGGAAAATCTCATTTAGGAAATCTCAGAGGTCTCTTTTTCCAATATCTTTTAGTTATGATATGACAAGTATGTAAATATTTATGTGCTGTTTGCAGGGAGATGGTATAGACTATGTTTTTTTTTTTTTGTTTGTTTTTTTGATGTGATAAACAAAATTATGCCATGCAATGTTTCTGTATCAATTCTCATTTGTGAGAATTATGCCCATTTGCTTCATACATTCATTTGTATTGCTGTGGGGCTATTTGCACACCGTTTATCACTATATTTATCACTATTATATTAATCTGAATAGAGCTGCAGTGAGGACATGTTTTTGTAGACCAACCTAAGTTAGAATCACCCTGGCTTCCCTGACCCAATAGGATTTTTCAATTGGCTTTTGGATTATGCAGAGAATAAGCTCTGTGACCAACAAAGATTTGATTCTTACATGTTTTGTTCATTATGATAATCTTCAGAAACATCACCACCATTAAGCTTTCAACAACACTCTCAGTCTTTATTTAAAAAAATAGTTGGTTTGCAAGAGTGTGAAAGCAGACTAGTGAGTAGATGAGTTTACTTTTTTGGTGTGATTCATTTTAATGTCCCCAGCAAACTCTTTATCCCATTTAACCATTTGTTAGCAACCGCCTTTTTCTAGACGAGTAAAATCTATTAAAAAAACAAAACAAAAGGAGGAATTACTGATTTATTTTATGTCGTAGGCTAAAATGTGAAAATATCCTGAGCTTGTGTTCACCACAGACATTTTTACAGGCATTTAACCAAGAACCTTTTTTAAACGAAAACAAACAAAAAAACATTGACTTTAGGATGGTGGAATTGAAAGTGCTAAAATGTTAACTCATTTCCAGATTTTGGCCTACAAAACTATCATCCCTGCATCACTTCCAAGCTTAAATGAACGGAATTGTGGTGCTTTTGTAGAGTTTACAATAACAGAATTTTTGGGGTTAAATATAAATGGAAAGTGTATATTTTTTGCATCACTAGTGCCTCCAAATGTAATTTCACAAGTAATAACAGGTTTCCTGAACACTCTTCTTTTCTGCCATAGACATACTGATTGTTACTTTAAGTAGACAAAAACTCCATAACCGTTTTGGAAGTTGTAAGCTGTGAAAATTACATGATCTATGACCTTTAAACAGTGAATGTCATTGTAAAGACTGTAAGTCTATCCCTCACAGCCTCATTTTCATCCACGTTATATGCAATATGGCATCTAACCTACTAAAGTCTATTTGATAGCCTAGCCTATTATTTGTGCTGTGTTGCTGTGGCAGACGGCTCAAAATAGCGATGAGAAGCCTGAATCATTGCCACGAATTGGCTGTTTTGAATGATTTGTTTCAATGAATCATCTCAAATAACAGATTCATTGGTTCTTTTTATGTCATCACATATAGTGACGTCGTTACGTGATTTTTCACACTACCAAACATAGCATTGGTGTCGTTAGCAATTTGAGCAATGTTTTGACAGCACCACAAAGCCACATTATTTGCTCACCTGAAGTTGCATATTAAGCTGAGTTAGTAGGAAGTGTTATCTAACTTTTACAAAAATGACAGGCATCACCTAAGACACTGTTCGCAAAATGAGTCTGACAGAGATCTACTCTGTTACCAAACCTCTGCCCTGCCAAGCTGCCAGTATGTAACCGGAGGAGTTGCGTCTCCTCCGGGGAGAGATGTGGGCATGGCCTCTCACCAGAATGATTAAGCCGCAGGTCTGCCCTTTCTTCAAAAAGGTCACGGCTCTGATGGGTTTGACTTGTCAGACAGCTGGCACAGGTTGCACTGGCAGTGCTGAGAAAGAGAGACTTATGCCCACCACTAATCTGTGTATTTACTAAACATCAGCATGTATCACTGCATATAATTCTGCTTCTTAAAAGCTGAATAAATGGCAGTAATGCAGCACTTATCTTTGGTTTCTTCTTATCTGAGCCTACCAGATATATTTTGATCCTGTTTGTTAAGAGGGTGGTGGTGTAGCTTGGGCAGAGAAAACCGGCTGTCAACAACCACCACACACCAAATCTCTCTTAAACCACTCTCGGTGCAGTTCATAACCTTTTAATTGCAACCTACCAAATCAAATATTATTATTCACACCTTTTTGTTCCATTTTTGTCCATCTCTTTCAGAGTAAACAAGTGTGTTGGATTTTTATTTGAAATAAAATAAATGAATTAGCAAGTCTGATTCACTGATTCCCACACTGTTACCAGTGCATGAAAGCAAACATTCGTAATGCGTCTGCCATTTAAATTGTCGCTGCATAAATTTAAATAGGTAATTGACTCTTCTGCAATGTAATTACTGCAGACATGTCATGACGCCTACACAAAAGACAACCAATCCCAATGCATTTGCATTTTAGGGGTCTGGTTTATACAAACCTGTTGTTATAGTCACGAAATGGATTTCTATCTCAGGATCATAAATAGTTTTTTTTTTCTTTCTGCTATTTACGACTGTCTAAATAAAGCTTGTATGTGCTGCTCTGACTCTGACCAGTGTTGGTAGCCAGTAAAAAGGAATTTTATTCAAGGACAGAAATACTGAAAGGTCTAAAGCGAGCAGCCTTAATGGGATGAAAAGAGTTTGTTTATTATGTTATTCGCTTTTTGATTGTGCCTCCATTATGATGGATGAGTAATATTTGGCATTTTGAAACAGGCCGCACTAAAAAAAAAACTCATCCAAAAAGAGTTTCGGTCAGCAGTTCGTGTTCACACCACCCATTTGAATATATTTCCATATATGTGCAAAAATGTGAGAGACAGCAGAGACTTAATGATCATATTTTGGTCAAGCTTGCAGGGCTTTTCCAAAATCCATGACGCAAATCCAAATAAAACTTTTCAAAGAAGGAATCCAAGGCACTGTTAAAAAGAAATTCCCTTCTCTCATCACATTATCATGAAGATGTAAGATCAGATCGCATATAGACTTTTGTGGGAAAACTAAAGCTACGATGTAAAAAATGATTATTTGAAGTTGGAAATAAAACATTTAACATGAATATACAAGATTATTGGAGTATGTTGTACTAGAAATACTGTTTCAGTGCTGTTTTTGTAATTAATTGTGAATTTTAATAGCAATTTCAGAGTGAAAATAGTTTCTAAACCAATTTTTTTTCTGTGGATTCGAATTAAGAACTAGTAACATTTGGCTCAAAGTAAATGCAGATAATCAATGAATTTTCCTGTTCCTCCATTTTACACTGAAGACTGAAGTATCTTGACCTGTGCATTAGTATATTATATCTGAGAGACTGAAATGTAATTTCTTTCTCTAATTTTACACCTTTTCTACAAATGGTTGGATTTGGAGAGTTGATGCAATGCATCAAGGCCATTTGTCCCATTGTGATCTACCTGCAGTGACATCCCCTTGGAGCTAGAGGGAGCTACTGCAACAGATTACATTGACCTCATGCTTGCCGTTGGACTCAATCTAAAGAGAATTATTAATAAATCATTGGCATATGTACAGCACTTTAGTGTGACAGGAAATGTGAATGAAATATGTCCCATTAATAAGAGGTGAATATATAGGTCACAGTATATTTCACAGAAATTTTGTGGCTTAATAGTGTTGAATGTCTGCGTGAAATAAACCCAAGATGTTGTAATAGTGGCACTGAATATTGTTTTAGAAAATTAACATCAGTTTACTATGAAAGCATAATTACGAGGAGAATGATGATGTAATGAGTGATGTTATTATTGCTTGATGTGCTTGACCCAGTTGTTTGATATTATTGGAAAAACATTACAGTTGGTTTGTCATATCATACAAACAGTGAAGCAACATGTGTGTGTTTATTAGACATGTAGTGCATGTACTTTCCCAGTTCAGTCTGCTGTACTCATTTCAGTCTAGAAGTCTCAGGAAAACCAAAGCCTACAAACTCAGACCGCAGTCAGTCTAAATTAGAGCGTCTGTTTCAGACTCCACCCATCAACCCACTGATTCAACATACTGCCCTGCCTGCTTGCAAAATGCTCTTATTTCCTCCCCCCTGAGACTTTCATTTAAAATGTTCATTGTACAAATGTACAGTTTTACAAACTGTTTGAGGCTTAATTGCAGCCTTATTTTTAAAGTAAAATAAAAGTGGTACCACAGTGACAACCTGCCATGTGTTTTAAATTGAATTATTGATGAAGAAAAATTAGCTGAAACTCCAGAAATGGCAGAATTGAAATAACAAAATGGTTTATGTTAAATGGATGTAAACAAAGATGTTGATACACGATAATGATGGATTTTAATTTTCAATGTATTTGGCAAAACCTATATATCTGCGTTGTGTATTATTATTCAAAATATCAATAAAAAATTGAGAGGGTAATTTAATAAATATACAATAACAGAGCAGATTAAACTGTTTTGTTAAACAGTATTATTTTTACCTTGCCACTTTGTTTTATTAATCCCATCCTTTCATATATTTATTTACCTTGCCTATTTATTTTTTTGTTGTCTATTTTAATATTTTAAGAACTGTGTAGGCTTTGATAGTATTGTAAATGATGCCAATCAAAGCCATGTCTAAATTAAATAAATAACATCTAATAAATCAAAGGATAATTATATTATAAATATAATGAATTAATTAAACAACAAAATAATGTGATAAATTACAATGAATTAAGTAAAGTTTACAAATAAGGCATTAATAAAAGAAAAAAAAAGTATTTACAAGTATAAATAGTGAAATTATAAGTACAGTGACTGTCTCTCTACAGCAGCGGGGAGTGAAGGCTGATTCTTGGAAGAGCCACAGCCTGCGGAGTCAGTCACATTCTTGGCTGGGATTCAATGACTGAGCCAGACACACACAAACACTGAGCGAGAGAGAGAGAGCGAGAGAGAGAGGCTGTGCTCACTGACTCAGTCATACTGAACTGCAGGGGCAGAGGAGCGGAGGCGACGCGCCGTGTCCGGCTGCAGCGATCTCTACTCGCAGGGAAAAATACGGATTTAAAGTTGGCGGATTGTGTATTTGACTCCTGAATTTGACGTGGGACAAGTTCGGCTCCCCCGTGGGATAGTTTTGCTGCAACTTGCGCGCTTTTGCTTGTTACACTTGAGTTTTCTGTACGCGTCTGTCTGTGGATATGGACAGAAGAGAGCCTGCTGCAGGGGAAGAAGACACGCCGGTGGAAACCTTCGTCTGAGTGGGGATTTGATGAAGCCCTGTCGGTCTTCTTGCGCTTGTTTTCACAGACTTGGATTTAGAGACGCGGAACCAGGACCCTTGAGTCGCATTTCTCGCCAGACACTCGGTTTCAACGGCAACGCGGTGCGCGAAACATGGAAACAGTAGCGCGACAGAGTTTCCAGCCTCACCCGGGACTGCAACAAACTCTCAAACAGTTTCACCTGAGCTCCATGAGCTCTCTCGGAGGACCGGCCGCGTTCTCGGCCAGATGGCAACACGACCTGCTCTTCAAGAAGGACGGCAAAGACGTCCCGGAGCCCGTACTGCACCTCCCCATTGCAGCCTCCTCCGGTGATACCCGGGCCGCTCTTCATCCCGTCCGACCGCTCGGAAGGTGAGACGGTCCTGGAGAAACGAGACGATCCTCGTGCTTCGTGGTGGGCGGCGAGAAGCGCGCCTGTGCCTGCCGCAGATCCTCAACACGGTGCTGCGGGATTTCTCGCTCCAACAGATCAACTCGGTGTGCGACGACCTGCATCTACCTGCTCGCGCTGCACCACCGACCAGCTGGAGATCCCTGAAGGTGATGGGCATCCCTGCCGTTCTCCCGCGCCGTCCTGCGGACTCATCACCAAGACGGACGCGGGCCGCCTGGCCCACACACAACGCTCATCTACGGAGACGTACCCGCCATGCTCAAAAAGGAGCTGTGCGGCTCCATCAGTGAACTCACCGAGAAGGCACCAAGATCTATCACGAGTGCTTCGGGAAGTGAGTCTGCTGGTCCCGGAGCTCTACCTGGTAACACGCCCTGCATCCAGTGCATGGACTGCGGGCTATTAACACCCGACCAGAAATTCGTGGTGCACAGTCACAAATCGCTGGAGAACAGGACTTGCCATTGGGGCTTTGACTCGGCCAACTGGAGGGCGTATGTCCTCCTGAGCCCGGATTACACGGGGAAAGAGGAGAAAGCGCGTCTGGAGCAGTTCCTGGATGACATTAAGGAGAAATTTGACTTCGCCAATAAATACAAGCGGAAAGCATCACGGGTGAGCCAGTTTGTTGCATTTTCCCGCTGCATCAGGGTGAACTGTTTAACTTTTCTTCTAGTGTAGCCTACTACTGCAAGTGTCAGATGTCCATGACAAGCCGTTTCATCTCTTTAAACTAACTAGTGTCTGTGTTACTAGTTGCTGCCCTAGTAGTAAGCCAATAACGACTACCGTCTTTTCCAATTTCATTAATAACTTTTCGTTCCACGCATATTCTGTAGATTAGTCCCAAGTATCAGGTAATTCGCAAACTAGTACTTCTCGGTAGTGGCAAGCATTTTTGCTGCTTCGCTTCAGATACCAAGTATTCCTTTTCCCATTTCTACTGGCACCTATTTCAGTTTGACTAACTATTCATTATGTATCAATATTAATTTTGGCTTACTAGAAATAGTTCAGCTACTAGTATCTGTGACAATTTTTTTAATAGAATTAATTGGATCATGCTCATTTACACTAGTGTGTTCTAGACATTTTGACTAGTCATTGCATTTTGCAAGTATAAAAGCAATTTCAATTAGTGATGTAAGGAATTAAAGAAACTGAAAAATTCTACTCACTTTTGGATTACTTATTAGTAAGTGTGAGAAGCATAAAAATAGATATGGTTAAAATGGCTTGCCATAGTCGTCTTCAGATGAATGCTTGGAGAAAGGCCAAGAGTGTCAGTTCTTTGGTGACACAAACTTCAGACTCAACAGTAAGTAGTTATTTGGCAGGCGTACACTGCACTTCTTATAGGGACAGTCCCCTTGGCACAACCTGAGGTTAAGTGCTCTGGGGCACTGTGGCGATGTCCATGAATCACCTCTGCTGGTATTAAAGCAACAATCTTAAAGTTGGCAGACTGGAGGTTTAATTCGATAAGCCACACCACCAAGGTGAAATTTGTATGTCTTAGGTTTTGCGTTGGCATATTCCAAGTAGCGTCAGCTTCCCTCCTTAGATGAGTGCTTGGAAAGGGGCCAAGAGTGTCAGTTCTTTGGTGACCCAGTCTTCAGACTCCAGAGACTATCATGATATTGGTTTCCCAGTCCAAATGTTACAACCTGATATCCGGGAGAGGGGTGAGATGTGGATTCTGCGGGCGGACGTTGAGATAAAGTAGCCGTCACAGTGGCCTAAATTTAATAGCATGAAATATTTAACTTGAGCAGACCAAAGCAAAAAATCACAGATAGCATTTCTAGGCGCTTTCCCCATGTGCACATGCTGTATTTAATTGACCAGTAACTAACCCTTGGTGTCATGACCTCTGTCCCATTGGCCTTTACTGTAGATACAGTGCTGAGTGTGTAAACAAACAATCATTAAGAGCCATTAAAGGCTAGGGCGCTTAGTTTTCAGCTCTCTCTCTCTCTGTCTAGTGCTTGTTTTTTTATCATCTCGCTCCTCCATCTGTCTCTCTCGAGCCCAGCACGACTTCCACATGTCCCACGGCAATGGCATCATGTTATGGTAATTCTGAAATGGGTCATTTAGCTATCACAGGTACTTGACAGTGTATGTGTTTTTAATGATCGGGCCATTGAGGATTTAATCATGGGACTGCTGAGGGAAAACATCATGCTCTCTGAGCTGCACTCCAACCAAGTTTGTTGCTTAAATATTCATCATAAAGTTCATTTCGGGGTATTTTTAGAAGGAATAATCCGATAAAGCAGTCTCAGGTTGATTGTTTTATGTTTATCTGCTTTGGGTTGTCTCCAGTCTCGGGTTACTCGCATGTGTGGTGGCTCTTCTTACCCTTGGGGCTCTAATGCTTGACTCTTGCAGCAGACAGGGTCCTGTTTGTGAGGTAGAGGAGTAGAGGCAAAGTTTTTTAGTAGTGTGCCCCCCTCCAATACACACACACAAACACTCAGTGAATGGCAGGCCTGGTCATTTGCATGAACTGTTTTCCCTGAATGGAGCTGATAATTAAAAGTTAGTGTTATGGTGGAAACGAATATGAGCAACAAAGTGCATTCTGTGTCTCCTCCCTCCCATCTCTGTGATCAGCCCTCCACCACCTCCCCCACCCACCAGTTCTCACCCAGTTATTTTCCCTGTATAAGTAGAGCGAGAGAATGTAAACCTAAGCCCGCGCTCCAGCGTGCTTACATTTGCCATTTTCTGTCTCTTTTTGCACCAACGATGTGTGTCATAAGTGCTTTGCCGATTGAATGGGCCCTTACGGTGAATGACGTTGCCTCGTTAACATCGAGCTGTTTCCCTCGGTCTCAAGTGAGACCAAAATGTCCCGGAGCTCTCTGCATTATCACATTATCAGACCCCCCACAGCAGGCTTTTATTCCTCTCAAGAGCTTTCCCTTACTCACCCACACAGAGGAACACTCTCAGAGCCGTCTGGAAACGGAAATTAGATATATCTGTATCCATCTGGAAATTAGGTGTATTTTTACGTAGCCATCCACTTCTGGTCACTCCTTTGCCAGGAAGAGTCGGCAATTTGATATTGATGACTTCATAATGGCCTCCACACAAATTCATTTGCCACTAAGATGTTTGTAGAATAAGACTGAGGCCTAATCAATCCAGCTCTATGCAAATACTTTGAGATACGCTAGTTTGATTTCATATTGTGTCAAGGGGGTCGGTAAAAATTTTGAATGGTTTTGAAATGTCTCTTATGCTCAAAAATTGTTACAAATTATTTAAAACCAGAAATATTGTGAAATATTTTTATAATTTCAAATAACCGTTTTCTATTTTAATATATTGTAAAATGCAGTTTATTCCTGTGATGGCAAAGCTGATTTTTTTAGCAGCCATTACTCTTCAGCGCCACATGATCAATCTAATATGCTGATTAGGTGCTTTAGAAACATTTCTTATTATTATCAAACGATTGTGCTACTTAAAATTTATGTGGAAATAGTGATAATTTTTTCAGGATTATTTGATAATTAAAAGTCTAAAAAAAGCAGCAGATTTTTGTTTGTTTTACTGTCACTTTTGGTCAGTTTAATGCATCCATGCTGAATAAAAGTACTAATTTCTTTCAAAAAATATAGATAATATGCATTTGCAACCTTGCATAACAAAAATGTTTCTGGCCTAAGGATTCCACATGCAAATGATGTAGACATAACCGTTTTGTTTTGCGTTTATATACTATGTGGCTGTCTGGGATGCATATTCTGTGTGATTGTGACGGAGCTGTTTTGTTTTTTGCTGAGTTATTTACAGATCTTACTGTTCCTCATCTGTGAAAAGTAGTCTGGCAGTCTCTCGCTCACTCTCTCTGTCTCTGGGTGGGGTGAAGGAACTTCCTCTTTCTCTGCTGCTTGCTGAGGGAAGGTCACAGACTGTGTAGTTACTCAACCTCCCTCGACATATATATATATATATTTGTGTGTGTGTAAGTGTTTGTGAGTGTGTGTCTGGTGCTTTCAGTCAGCAGCCGGAAGACACAGAAAGACAGGATGTTCTGTGTCCCTCGCTCAGACACACACTCATAATTAAGCGTAAAATGTACCTAGCCATTATGTTCTGTCAAGCTGTCTCAGGTCCACACGCACTGTCTTTTAATACTCTGTGGGGGAAAAAAATAATGTTATGCTTGTCTGAGATCTTCCTCGTTCAAAGGGTTCAAAAGAGTTTGGCCGCTTGGTAAACAAGACTTGAGTTTGCTGATCTGTAGTATACAGGTTCAAAGTGTAAGCTTAGGTGTTGAGTTGGCTTCATGGGCTATCATGATTACTTATATACAGATAAAAATGTCTGGACGTAATTGTCAGGAGTGGCGCTGAATGACTGGGTGGATTAAGGACGAAATAGCTTAAGACTTTGTAAACAAGCGAGTATACAGTATGCCTTTAAATAGACTCAGCATTTGAGCTTTCAATTGATTAAACGTGAATTATTACATGAATGCACTGATGAATAAATCAAATGAATCACAAGTAATCAATATTTGATGAGAAAACTCCCAAATGAAGATCACTTTTATATGGCAGATGAAAACGTTAAATGCACAAAAGGGCTTTAGAGGTCAATATGTTGCTTGTTTTATTTCCGTTATATTGAACAAAAGCCTATCGTTGACATAGGCTACAGACCGCAAAAATCTATTTTACATTCAGCTTTGTCTATCTGTCAGAGGTAGACTTCACACAGGATGCGTTTTTGCATTATGTCTCCACTATTTTTAAATCGTTGGTCAAATTGTTATGCTAAATAAATTTTACATTTATAACCCTATTATAATTGTGCTTTTTCACAGCGTATTCACATCGACAGATTTACTTGACAAAATAGTTGGCATTTTCATTTTTTTTAGAGCAGTAAGCACGAGAAAGCCCATATCATGAGCATTTCCCACTTAGTCATGCATTTGATTTCCCCCTCTGAGTTTCCTGTTAAATGTGGAGGCGTTTTATCAGGGGTTATTTAGAGAGTTTTGGCAGACGGCGTGTTCTTGCCGCCAGTGCAGGAAAACCGCAGCTCAGTGACGGGAAGGGAGAGTTGCGACAGCCGCATTCCAGGACCGCCACTCCCAAAGTGCAGCGAGAGACTGATTATGCAAATGGGAGTATGAATGGGCATGAATGAAGCGTGCCCTCTCACTCTCTCTTTCGCATTCGCTGTGCGTCTGCCGGCACACTTAAACATGCACACACAAGCACACCTGCTCGGTATCAGAACTCTTCCCCTGCTGACTTCTCGTCTCCTCCACAATCAAGTGTTTTTTTTTTTCTTTCTCTCGATCTTTAATTCCCCCCAGGTGCTGGAAGTGGGTAGTAAACCTCTCTAATCATGCAGTCATTAAAGCAGAATTTAACCGCACTCAGGCTTTGAAGCCGTTTTCTCACTTAATTGTTCGCTCTTTGGAAACAAAGCTACGTAATTTAGTCTAAATCACGCCCTTGAAGACGCTTTTGATGAACAACTTGCGTGTTCATTTTCTTTCTTCCGTCCTCCGCGTTCGGTTCGGCTGACTTGTGAGTTTTATTTCTGAGAGAGCGTGGCATCTTTCCAACCGCTCCCCTCCTCCCTCCAATCGCCTCAGAGAATTCTGGGATATCTGATGGAGAACTGAGAGGGTGCAAGAGCTTTGGGAGAGGAAGCCAGTTCCCTAAGGGGATATTAGGTATGTCCCATTTCATTCGCCAGGCATATCGCTCTTAAGCCACACACACACAGCGGACAGCTCAACTCGACTCGGCTCAGAGCAGCTGGCCCCTGGTATGCATATCAATGGCCGCAGCACGAAAAGCTGCATTTGCGCATTTCTCTGCCTCCCCTTCAGAATGCGAGGGGCTCCACGGGCACGGATAGTCCTGCAGCTGCCGACTTTATAAACCAGAGGATGCGTCTGAGAACCGAGCCGAACGGCTGTTCTGAGACCTCACGGGTCAAAGTCTTCATAAGTATGTTCCAGAACTTGGACTCGTGAGGTCAAAGACCTGCAAGGCAGAGAAACGGATCATGTGTTGTTCAGTCGGTTACTGATATGAACAGGCTTTTGTTTGGATATCCGCAAGGGTCATTTTTATTGTTGCGCAAGAGTGCCAGACGAGAAACCCGAACAGTTTTACTCAGTATGAAACTCGGCGAAAAAAACACGGTAATCTGTTGCTTTCATAACAAAGCTTATTCTTCCCACTGATCCTGAATAAAAAAAAATCCCTCATGTGTAGTCCTGAGTGGTTATTGAATTCGACAGGGTTTTTTTTTTCAGGAGTGAGCAGCAGCTGAGTGTTCTAACGAGACTCCTTTAGGTGCTAATTAAGATTTTTCAAATAGTCCGTCGCTGACAAGCCCGAACTGATGGATCATAACTGTGATTAACCGGGCAAAGAGAGAAAATATGTGGCTTTGTTTTAGAGATAAGACATGAACATCTCCCTGGAACAATTCAAACCCTAATCGCTTTTGTGGCTCTAATAGAATGCAAATGTAAGTCAATTCATTAGTTTTGTTTTTTTACATTAACAGTTCAGTTCATGTGTGAAGATTCACGCTTGGCTTATTTGCCACATCCTTGCTAATTTGATCAGTTTTTCATCTCTCGAGCTGAATTTTCAAATCAAAATGGCACTTATTCAGCTTTGCTGTTCAATGCTATTTAGCAACCTCAGCGGGAAGTATGGCTTTCACTGTTTTTTCAATCAATGACTTAAAATATGCCTGAGAGATCAAACACAGGCTACTTAAGTAATAGACTTCATTCACACTAGGTGCCCTATTTAATTTGATGTAAACGAATCAAAGCAAGGCTGTGAGGAACGGAAGTACAATATGTTGTCACATTTCACAACCCTTTTTTTCCCACTGGAAATATATAGGCCAAGTTCCAGTGTTTTGTCAATTGAACAATTGACATCCCATGTACGTAATGTACGTAATAGTTCAACTCAGTGAACAGACTGTACTTTAATCCCAAAGAGCCTCATTTTAATTCATATCAAATTAAATATTAAATATGTTCTGTACTCTTTCAATCTGTTCCAAAACCCAGCTGTCTTTTTAGGGAATGTAGTAATAATAATAATAACAACAGCAACAATAACAATAAAAATTATTATTATTATTATTATAATAATTATTATTATTATATAAGATGATTATTATAATTAATCTAGAGTTACAGAGAAAATAAAAATCTAAAATAAAAATGTAATATCGAAATTATCAGTAAAATATTTGTATGCTATGTGTATATTATATATAACATTCCAAATTAGTCAGTT
This sequence comes from Tor tambroides, assembly GCA_021397915.2. Classification (NCBI taxonomy): domain Eukaryota; kingdom Metazoa; phylum Chordata; class Actinopteri; order Cypriniformes; family Cyprinidae; genus Tor; species Tor tambroides. The sequence goes on along the minus strand of JAFVLL020018445.1, from coordinate 7,549 downwards.
GTGAAGTACTAATGTAGTTAGTATGTTGCCTAGTAGGCAGCTCACTGGATTTTGGAACTCAAAGCATTGTAACTCAAGAGAGCTAACCTGAAGCCCTTACTGCCTACACAGTTACAGAGCTTCTTAGTGAACAAAGAAACGTTTGGATTTCAGTTATAAGGCAATCGAAAACAAGACTGTACATATTGAATAATTGTTCCCTCTTACATAATTTCCCCTCGTCATAGCTTAAGCTGTGTTGTGACATTATATCACACCCTCTCACACACACGCCGCTAAGCCTCCTAGGCTGTCCACCCCCTCCCCCAGGATGCAGTAGCTAAAATCTCATTAATGTCAGATGGAGATAAACACAGATAAAAGAGAGAGGTTCATCACGGGGCATCCTCTCTTTTCACACTTCTTCCACCCAGCCCCCACACATCAGTCAGTCAGTGTGTGTGTGTGTGTGTGTGTGTGTGTGTGTTTGTATTGGCTGGCCTTTGGGAAAGCATTCATATACCTGCCTGATAGGGGCGGCTGGGGGAGGTGGAGGAGGATGCGATGGGGGGGCTGGCAGACAGATGAGTGTGGGATGGAGGAGGGAGCTTTTTCTGTGTCTGGCATTAACAGGGAGGAGGGGTGGGAAACTAGATGCGTTTCGGGGGTTTCCTCGGTTACTGTGATTGTCAATGCGAGACTGGATGTGCTAATACATAAGGTGTGAGGTAAATGTTTGATTTATTGAAAGACATTGTGAACATTTAATGTCAGGCAGACTGTTATGAGCTGCTCCTGTGTCCTAGTCACACCAGAATAACAAGTTCAAGTCAATGAATGAATTAACTAAACAAGTAGGAAAAGAAAAGGAACTGGGTCCAATGTTCTGTCTGGCAGTTTATTTCTGCGTCATGCGCTCTGTTTTAAATAAATAAATCCTCATTCATTCCTACTTTTTTGCATTCATTCATTCATGGAGCTGTAGATATGCATTATTAATGACAGTTAAGCACGAATAGAACAAAACACATTTTCCTGGATGAGTTTAGCTTTGAAAAATTCATCGCTGAACTGAATCACCTTCCATTTCAGCTTCTTTTTGTACTTTAACATAAAGATCTGACATTTGTATTGATTTAGCCTATTTTCTGCATTAACAATATTTAAAAAAAAAAAAGTCAACATAACATCAAATTTGAGTCTGAAATGGTTTTTGTTTTTGCTGATGTAGCCAAGGCTGTGTGGGTGGGGACAAATTACATTAACCAATAATATCATGGTCTACTTTTCATGATCCAATCATATGCAGATGGATGCATTCAAACCCCATTCAATGTTATTCTTTGCTGAGAATTCTGTTTCTCTGAGTTCTGTCAAATTACAAATGTGAACAGTTATAGTAATATTACACTGCTCTCTGGAATACTTGATTCCGATTGGCTACTTCTTTTCTACACGTAATGCATCCTATATGAAATTCCTTTCTGAAATTCGCAGCACAGTTCTTTTGACTGCCACTGTGATTGAAGAACGCCGAGCAAAATAGGTGTTTTTGGTGTGTCTATGGGGATTTTTTGCTATGTCAGCTGAGCCCTATTGTCTTTGTGTGACGGAGTGAGTCAGCCCTTAGCTGGCAGTGTGTTTGTGTATCTAAGAGCAGTCCGACACATGACCCTTCCCATCAAACCCCTCTCTATTCAGACACACTGACCAATCGGATGCCTCCATATACAACTCCCATCGGACAGATGGCTGTCTGACAGAGGCAGCATGACATACACACACATATTGAGAGACGGCGACACTTCCTCAAACTGAATGACTATGAAAAAAGAAGATATTTTTGGAGTCACACTGCCCTTTTAGCAGCTATCTATAAATCTGCTTGAGGGAAAGTTCATAATGTACAGTAGATGTGTGTGTAGAACCTAAATAATCATTACTCAAGCATATCCGAGTGAATGTATATTGCATAAAATATTTTGTATAAAGAAACTGAAACCTAATTGTATTAGATTTTTAATTATTTGTGCATTGACATTTCATGACACATTTCAGTACATTAAAAACCTCCCTTTAAAATTGTCAGTAACACACTTGCAGAAAATATAGCCTATATATATATTTAGAATTGAATTTATTGAAAGTGACAGTAAAAGTAACTTTTTTTAGCAAAAAATTCTATTTAAAATAAATGCTATTCTTTCTGAAGTTTCTGTTCATCAAAGAATCCTGAAAAATGTAATAGCTGCAATTGTTTATATTTTACAATATATTAACAAAGAAAACTGTTGTAGCCTTGGTGAGCATATGAGACTTCTTTCAAAAGAATTAAAAAAATGTACAGACCCAAAACTTTTGAATGGTAGTGTAAATTGTAAAGTACAAATATTTTTGTAATGTATAATTGTAAGGACACATCATGGTAGGATTTGGTGTGTATAAATTTATTTATTTTTCCTTTTGAATGTTATATTCATTCTTTAATTTGACTGTCTTATATTTAGCATATGAATGTGTACCATGCAAGTTCTTAAAGACTTTTTACAGGCATGTAAAGCCTTATAGACTCTGAAGCATCTGGAAGAAAGAAATAGACACACAACATCCTTCCTCACCCCGTTCTAAATGAGGCGCTCGTCTGGGCCCAGTGGCACTGGTTTGCGATGCACCATAATTTGGTTTGGTTAGTCAGACTTATATAACTGGTGTTCTTTGAAGCATGCCCCACACAGAAGGAGCCTACTTCATAATGTGTAATTTGACATTGAAATGAGTAGACAGACATACTATTACAGTACACGGCTAGAAAAAAATGCAACTCAAATCCTCTAGTTATGTTTGCTGAGAATGGAATCGCAGGGTAGCATGAAACGCTGCTGTCTGGGCTCTTGGCTACATCTAGAGAGAGAGGAGAGAGAGGGAGAGACAGATGATGGGTTCGCTATCGTGACTGCTGTTCTGATGTCTGTTCCAGACCGGCAGCAGGGTATGGATGATATTAATCGTACAATTCAGCGTCAATGTGCGTAAAGAGGTAAATACATTTACTCACTCATAACTCCATCTGTCTGACACCCACCAAATGCTTCATCATTGAATCAGAACTTCCACACATTCACACATACCCTTTTTCTTCTAAATGGTGATGGTGCCGGAGCCAGTGTTTCCACTGTCTTGAGAGCAGAACAATGACGTAATTCACTAGCCTACATAACCTGCCCACAAAAACATGGCACAATTTTGAAAGGATATATTCAAGCGTCTTTATGTAATCATGAATCAGAAGTGATGATAAATAAATCTCATAGCAATCAGTTCACACAATATTTGTAAATAAGAAATATGAAAATACATCACAACATTGAGCATTTCAAATGTAGCTTTGTTGGTTGCAATACAAGAAATGTTTCACAGTTTTGTACCACCTCATATTCTTTTTTGGAGAACTTTGTGGTGCAGCTAATTTTTCAGATGCAAAACCACTTTTTCCTTTAGTAGAAACGTATCAAAGAGGTCTGACGTCGACAGCCTTGTTTCGCATGTTTCCCTGCAATGTTTTGGAGTTTTGTACCATCTCGTTTTGTTTCACTTCAGTCTTTTTAGACTGAGTTATTCTTGTTTGGACAACTTTATGTGGTGTACCCAAAACCGTGTTTTCTTTGGTAAAAACGTATTGGCAGCAATGCTTGGTTTACGAAAAGGTAAGAAGTTAGCAGTCGTGTAGGTTCCACCATGACATCACTCAGGTGAAACCCTGACCACAGAACACACAGTAATCTTGTTTCAAAGTTGACCTTTTACAGGCCACAGGCCAAGAATTACAAGATTACAGGCCACACAACTGGGGCAGAGGGCGAGTGTGTGCTTGTGTGTGCGGACGTTAGTCAGTCTAACCACACAAAGGCCTGCGCTCACACCCCGTCTAAATGAACAACCACACCGCTGTGGTCTGAAACACAGCACGGCTCTGCCATTGATGTGTCCTTCGTGTTCGCATTTCGTTAGGAGGCAAATCACAGTCTTTTTGTCTCGTTTTGTGCATTTGTGAGTGTGTTGTAGTGAATGCTAAATAAAGCGAGGGTGCAGAATGTCAAGGGACGCTCGTGGTCACGAGAGGGGTTTTGTGTTTGGGGTGATGGAGAGCACGCCAAAGGTCCCACTTCTCATCCTGAGGTTCGACTGGGCTCCTTTTGTCCATCAGACATTTAAAAAGGATCATCTGGGGCTCAGAAACAAGACTAAGACTAGAAGACAAAGCCCAGGCCTGAGACTATTGTCTTGGTTGTCGTCTTCACGAGCCATGCTTCATTTTCCTATTTTCTCCAGCGTAAAGGACCATTCACATTAAGAATGATAACTATAACGATAGCTATAACGTTTTATTAATAATTCTGTGAGAATAGGAAAGTCCAGACCACAGCTATAATGAACGACACAGAGGAAAGATATCGCTGGAATCCAGCTGATGAAACATTCAAAAATTCAAAGTGGCAGATGATATAACTGCAGCACGTGCTTATCGTGTTTTGGAGTCAATACTAATTTAGTTATCGTTATAGTTATCTTTCTTGGTGGGAACAAACCGTAAGGCTAGAATATCTAATTGTTTGATGCCTTAAGATATAGCATCTAGCGCAGGGAGAGAAACGCAACGTACAGAACCAGTAGACACATTGGCAAGGAATTATTCATCCAGACAGCATTGTGCACTAAGTGTCATATTTACATAAAAAGAGCTTCTGTATGCATATTTTGAATTATAAATGTTGCGTAAACATTCACATAACATCTGCACGGGAACGTTTTTGCTTGAAAAATGACTTCATTCAGGTGTCTCGTCGATGTATGCGTGCTTTCAGGAGAATGTCAGGTGTAGTTCAGTACTTAGGCTAATGCTAACACTTTTTATTATTATTATTCTGTACAAATTTTCCAGTTATTTTTTGTTTGAAAAATAGAGCCTTTGCTGTTTTACCAGACACAACAATATAATCACTTCATCACTTCCTGGTTTGCTGTTGCTAAAGATGGCTGCCAGTTAAAGCCCTGCGGCTGTAGTGGAGAGGCAGCGCTAGGCGTGACACAGAAAGCTTGTCATTTTGTTCTTTGATTAAGGGACGCGGTGTATCAGTTCCAGCCTTAAAGCCCGCGGGCTATTTTGGTTTTGCTGAACAGGTAACAAAAGAATGTCTGTCTCTGTTCAACAGCACCCTTCCCCCGCTCTTTCTCTCGTCGGAGCTTCTGCTGTCAAACGCTAACAACGGCACGCTAGTCGGTGGCCCACATGAATCACGTTGCGGTTTTCAAATCATTTCACATTGTGGTTAGCAAATTACTTTTCATTATCGAATTCATAATTAGCTGAATTGATTTATGAGACAGATGCTGGTGGGGTACAGGACCAATCAGAGTTCTGACGGAATTACATTTTTCTGTGATGTGAAATAAATTCAGTTGTAAGCATTAAAGTAAAGGAGCAAGATGTGTTGCTTAAATAAACATTAATGCAATGTTTTAGTTATTTTTTTCTGCAGATGTGTTAGTTAAATTCGTCTGTTTTTGTATGCAACTTTGTCAGTCCACCACACCAGTTATCAGTTTTTCGATTTGGTTGGACTGGTTAATTTGACAGAATATTGCATGGTTAAGTCAGCATGATATTATATTTGACCCTATTTACTTTCATAATGCATGTTACAGTTTTCATTGCAAGAAATTCACTTATATTTCATCAAAATAGCTATTTAGTAAATCGCTATTCAAATCAAGTCCAGCTTGGCCATACTATTTTTTCCTCATTGAGTCACATTACAGATAAGCAGTTGTGAATTTAAGTTTATGTTGACTTCAGTAGAGGAATCCCTGAGAAGAGATTGGACGAATGCAGGTCTGGTCACACCTCTTACCCAATCGGAAGAAGTTCAGAAAGGCCATGAGGTTTATGGGTGTATTTGTGTACGCGAATGTGCTCTCGGCTTAATTTGAGTGAATTAAAAGTGTTGGAAACAATGGCATTTAATACCATTAGCATCCGGGCTAGTGTGGTGCCTCAGGTTAGCGATCGTAGGTCATAGATCCCTCGCAGTTAATACTATTCCAACCCGGTACCACTCCTCCAAATGAGCTGACAGCGGACATGCTAAATAAAACAATATGTGTGAAACCAGAGCTGCGTGTATGTGTGTGTGCCCGTGACGGGAGGTAAAGGCTCAGGTTAAAGCCACACGGCTCCCGCTGCACTCGGTGCTAACCTGTAGACGTTCTACACCACCACTACAGTGGAATCCATTGATTTACTGTCTGAAACCACTCCTCGCCTGCCCACACATGTAATCTCGCCCTGAAAAGGATTGTCACACACGCTCACATGCAAACATGAGCACACACAGAAATGGAATCGGAGAGAAAGCCAAACACAATCTCTACCGGCTTTTTTTTTTTTTTTTTTCCAAGAGGAAATTGAAGATAATTGTACCCTCCAACTAGCCCGCCCAGTTTTAAAGGGGCATCCTATATCTGACAATACTTCATTGTTTGCTCTCTATAAGGATGTCTTGATGAAGCACAACGTCTGACATAAATCGCACCAGTAGCGGGATCTAATTACAGGTTACTACTATTTACATTTGCACTGTGCAGACTTTTGTAGTACTGGTCTGATGTATCGCCCCCCTCTCTTTTTCTCCCTCTCTCTCTTTCTCGCTTCACTTTGACCTTTATCTCACTATTAGGCCTATCAGTCTGTTTAATTATCTCTTTACCTTGGCTTCGAACAATTCGTCCTATCAGTAGGTCAAGGTTGTCGCTGTTTTCTGCAGCTCTGTGCCAACAACATTGTGCTTTTAAGCACTGAGGTCAAAACTATGTACTATTAATCTGCACTCACACTGAATTAATTAGACTTATTTGCATAGAAGGAATCCAACAAACATGCTTTTTTTTCCCAAGTAGTAACATGGCCTCAAAGAGCTTAAGTTTCAAGAAAATGTCAACATTGAGTAGGTTTCCCTACAGTTTTTTTTTAACTGTTCTCACTGTTTTAGAGACGATATGTTTTTTTTTTTCCCATTGTGTTATAGAACTCTTAAATTCGAAATTCAGAATTGAACAATTGGTTCTTTTCCAGTTCATGAGTTGAATTCAAATTTGGATTAAATAGTTGAATTGGAATGACAGGAAACGAAAGTTATTTTCTTTGAATTTCTGGATAAAATAACTGGATAAAATCTGAATATGTAACTGGTAGTTGACATTATGCGAAATCAGATAAATCAGCTGAAGATGAAAACAAATAAGTTACCCACAGAATAGTCTAAAAAATGCACATGCATTTTTGTAGATTTTTTTTTATTCTATACAAATCTGTTCAGAACTGTTGGATACGGTAAATGGTGTCTCCCAGTCTCATCCGTCTTGCTTGTTCCCCTTTCCATATCACCATCCATTGCGCCATCCATCTCTTCTCGGACGCTAATGGACACATTAGCCTGTGTTAGCTTCAAGCGAGCTTATTATGCAGCCCAGGCCTTATCAATTCACTTCTGTCTCAATTAGCATCAACTTCACG
>JAFVLL020018444.1:0-23946 GCA_021397915.2 Tor tambroides | reverse complement strand
TAAAAATATATTTAATATATAAATATAACATGATTTTCTTAAATATATACATGCATGTGTTTGTATTTATATATACATAATAAATATACACAGTACACACACATATAATATGTAAACAAACTTTTATTTTGGATGCGATTAATCGCGATTAATCGTTTGACAGCACTAATATATATATATATATATATATATATATATATATATATATATAATGCCCTTTTTTACCCTCAGAAGTTTTATAATATAAAGAAACAAACCTGAAAATCTTATTTTAAATTTGCTTATACAGCAAACAATATTTAGCAGGCCCAGCCACAAGGTAAATCCTGCCTACACTCCAGCTCTTATTGTGGTTTTCAGAAAAATCTTGGCACACATTAAATATTACAGATAGTGTCATTTGCATCTTTTTAGGACAGGAATATTAGAAACCTCAGAGCCTGAAGCTCTTTGAAAGAAGCAGGAGAATTAGATTGGGGTGTGTGGTTATGGGGCCTGCACAGAGCTGGAGCAACGTACTGCTGAATCAGCTAAAAAGCACCATCAAGCAGATCACGTGATCCTTGCTTTGCCTTTGTACATGTATGTACACGGACAGAAACATCCTACATACAAACAACAGCCAAAAATAACACAAGATTGCTGAATGCATGTGCGGTAAATGCAAGATTACAGCTCTCTTTACTCTTTGAATTCTTTGAGCTTCATGTTCTATGCAAGTGAAGTAGATCTCAACAAGGTCACGTCTTACATTATCTCAACAAATGATTCAAAGTACTTTTTCATCTCCTACTGTGACTATTCAGCAGTTCCCTGCTATTGTGTGTCCCCAGCCCAGCATCAGCAGCGGAGCACATTTTACTTCACATGTCATCGCTATCAAATGGGCCCTCTTGGCAATGCATGACAGTGGCTATTGTAATCGAGTGCCACTCGCTCGCTTGTGTTCAGGAAAAGCGGCTTAGATCTAGCGAGGTGGCTCACCAGCGACTGAGCAGAAGCTGGCACAGGCTGTTCAAAGCATATACATTTAAAGCCAGCACAAACTTCAGATACCACAAGATGCCTATGAAGTGCACTGAAGGATTAGTGTAAATACCTCAGTCAAGGGCTGATGGCAGATATTTACATATCCCTACCAACTGGCAATAAGTGTATTCTTTGCCTCTATATATTAAATGTGTCTTTATATGAGATGTGAAAAAAATAAAAAATAAAATAAAAGTCAGCAGTGGTGTAAAAAGTACTAAGAAATTATACACAACTAAGTGCTCATACTTTGATTTAAGTAAAAATAAAATATTCTAACTAAAAATGGACAATAAATAAATGATAAAATGAATGAATGTGAATTAAATTCATGTACTTTAACTTCACGATTTCTGTATATAATTTGCAGATGCTCCATTAATTTGTTAGGTGGACACCATTTTTGGACCAATTTGATGAATGTTCACTGTAAAAAAAATAAATAAATAATAATAATAATAATTAAATTAAATTAAATGAATAAAAGCTTATTAGAGTACATTTTACAAGAAAACATTATTTCAGCCTTTACTTCAAAATGTCATGTTTAATTCAATGTTACTTGTCAATTTTTTAATCATTTGTGAAATTTAGTAGTGTTTTCTGAGGGAAAACTATTTCTAAACCTTATTTATGTATGTCTGTATTTATTTATTTATTTATTTATGTTTTGTTGGTAAAACTACTAAATAAAACACTTAAAAAGTATCAATATTTATTTGTAAAAAAGTACCATTTTTTAACTATCAAGATAGTGAAGATTCCATTACAAGTAATTTGAAATAACTGCTGAAATAAACTGTAAAAAAAAGTTTTTTTTTTTTTTAACAAAACGAGTAATAGTATATCATGCTATTGACTGTTTTTTTTATAGTGAAGTACAATTACTCAAGTACTTCAGACCCTAGAAGGTCAGTGCAATTATAACCAAACATCTTTCTCTAAGTAGCATAAAATATCATAGGCTGTGGCCCACATGATTTTCATCTTCAAGGTTAGTGCATAGAAGATAAACTATATTCTCGCTAGTACACAGCTGCACATTTTACAGTGTGTGTTCATCTAATGGATCTATCCTAACTCTCTTTGGGCAGAAAGAAAACTGAAATATCAATAACATCTCAATCCACCAGCAATAATCTTGATTCATAAATGCATCTGCTGCCTTGCATGAAGATAAAATCCAAGAGACAAAGTATGGGACACCAATGGTTAAAATAATAATAATAAATCCTACAGATAAATCAGTATGGGAGACCACCAGCTCATGAGTCTTACCTTCCTCTGAGGATGACATGAAGTATTTCTAAAACTAATGTATGAGTCTCCTCTAAGGAGCTTGTGGAGATCTCAAATAAATCACCATTGCCAGCAGGAGATGGATAAGCTACGAGAGGCCCTGCTGCTTTGTGATAGTGTTCTGGGAATTGTTTAGACTAGAATATCTGTGCTTCTAACCATGATGCTATGACAAATAGTTCATGGTACTTGCAACTTCCTTTAAAGGAATACTTCACCCAAAATGAGAATTTTCTGAAAATTTACTCACCCTCGGGCCATCCAATATGTAGATGAGTTTGTTTCTTCATTGGAACTGATGTGGAAGAATTTAGCATTACATCACTTGCTCACCAATGGATCCTCTCCAGTTATGACAAAATTATGTGTTACTCTACAGTCCAGTGAGATTTTTAATTACCCAGTCCTGGGGGAAAGAAAAAAAAATAGAATGAACATTAGTGAGTCTAGGTGGTATTGGTTTTGATTTGATTTGAAGATACTTCGCCCCAAGAGCTCGAACCACAAATTTAAGCCAAGGGCTAAAAGGGTAAGCAAAACCTGCAGATCACCCCTTGTTTGATTAAATTTGAGCGAACACAGGGGTTGTCTTGGTAAATAGACAACAAAATGAAGTGAAAATCCCTTACATGCAGTACTATATTTTGAGTATTACACACCCACCAATAAGGTCTCACACTAATAATTGGAGTTTTATTACATTTCTCTATCTCTTCTAGTGATAAATTGCTTTCAAACTCTAATTAACTTCATTTATTTTCTTCACATCCTTTGATTCCATGTCAGTGAGCATATTAGTGAGTATAAATAGCTCATCTGACGAGAACATTTTACTGACATAGAATAATGTACAGTATGTGTGTTCTTTGTAATTATTTGTGAATAGCATTTTCTGAGTGAAAATCATTTCTACACCACATTTATTTTTTAATGTTTTGTTTTGTTGGGAAAACTACTAAATAAAACATTTAATATAAAAAGTATAAGCCTTTATTTTTAAAGTAGCATAATGTATGTGCACTTTTCTCTGTTCACCAGAATGTAGTCTACATCTTATTAAGTTGCCCAAGGACAGTAAAGTCCTGAAGGATCCCCCAAAAAGCACATTCTGGCAGTCTTCCTTATCTGAAACACTCAGTTCAGGTCTTGGAGCCTCTTAATGAGCTGCTGATATAAATCAGGTGTGTTAAATATGAGAGATATCCAAAATGGGTAGTGTTAGGGTACTCCAGGACCAGATTGAGAACTGCTGCCCTAGGAAGACCTCAGGGTAAGATTTAATTACTGTTAGAGGCATAGCCACTGGGAGCACAATCATTTGGACAGCCTCAAAGTCAAATATCTGATGTAATAAACTTCTGGTTTATGTGAACTTTTGGTTTCGTCATAGTTAGAGCTTTATGCCACAACTTTCCATGAAATTCCAAACCATATAACAACGGTTGCTATTGTTTTCTACAGGTTTAGTGAACCCTAAATGTGACTATGAAAATCCCACTGCCAAGGCAATAAAATTCTTTATTACCAAGTCAAGATTTCAAGCTATTTTGTCTGCAGTAGTACTCTGCCTTCAGGCTCACATTGTGTCTGTGTTTCTGCCCTTTTCTTCTAATTTCCTTTATTCCACCATTGTTCTGTCTAATTTCTAATATCAAGTCACAAAAATGGCATTTTAACAGCTAAAAATGTCAAGGAATCACCAGCTGACTTGACAGGATGTGTCTAATGATAAATAAGGTCTGGACTGAACAAAAAAAAAAAAAAAAAGATTCTAATTTTAGTTTTACACAACTACTACTTGAGAAAATAAGTATTTGTGTAATCAGATGTTTTCCTGGGAAACTTTTTATGCAATTTGACTGTTCATAACAACAACGTTTGGGGGCCTGAAAACACAAACTTTTGATAACGCGTTTCAAAGTTTTTGATTTTACAGTAATTCTGTATCATAGTTGTTTTCCCTAAATGAAAGTATTTCCTTTTTCTCTTTCTCTCACACTCTTGCCATGAATAAATTGTTTTATCAGTCTCTCTGATTATTCATTCTATGCTATAGGCCTATGCGTGAGATCAAGTTCAACTAAAAACATAGAATTTCAGTAACTATTAGCAAATAGAGAACATTTTTAGCTCTGGGTCAGTCTAACATCAACATACTGTAACTGTAACTTAATGTTTTACTGTAGAAGACAAAAAAAAAAAAAGAAAAGACAAAGACACTGATAAGACTCCTCAACATGGATGTCTGCTGTGACTCCAGGCATCTCAACAATTCACAATAAAGCCCTGTCTTAATTAACAATTATATCCTCTCGAAGAACAAAACCACTGTGTCAATGAAGTCACAGTTCATAGCTGATAATTAACAAAACAACTGATGATAAACGAAAATAACTTCTGATACAAAATATTCAGATGCAAATGAATCTTTGATAGTTTTCCCCTGTGTATTTAATTCTGTCTGTAATAGCTGTGTTCCCTTTATAGCAAACATCTCAGTCCTCTAGCAACCCAAAATTTAAAGCTCAAAACATGCTGCACATCAACATTTGTTTGGGTAAGAAATCAATATTTAATAAGTAGACTTCTGAAGTATGGACAGGACTCAGGGCTCTAATTTTATGTTAGCATTACATATTCAGACACAGAACAAATGGGCTTATGCCATTTAGTTTTTTTAATGCAGTGAGGCAACTGAAAGCAATATAATCCACCATTAAAATCATCCCTTTAATAAATTCAAAGTATGAATGCAAATACTGTACATGATGTAACTTCAACACTGACACTAAGCAGAACCTCCTCTCAAAACATAATTTATCTTTTCCCTTATCAATTTATCGTCTAATCTTATAATTGCTGGTACTGACATTTGGGGGAATGTGAAAAATCACACAGAAATCATATTTAGTGTTTAGTTTAAAGAAAAGAAATGTGGATGCAGCCTTGTGTCTACAAAAAAGACAAAAATTACTTTTTTTTACAACATTAAACATTATCTAATGGGAAAAAAAAGTGAAAAAATGTGTTGTCTCTCTAGTCCGGACATGGTTATGATTTATACTATTTATGTTGAATGTTTTATACCTGCATTTGAAATGTTTTACCAGAAATATGTTGTGCAATAGATGATAGAATGGGATAGAATAGAAGGAGATACAGGGATGTACAAGGATGGAGGTGGTAGCAAATAAATATAAGGTTATTGCACATTGTTATTGCATGGGGGGGACATTTAACTGTTCATAAGTTGGATTGCCTCGGGGAAGAAACTGTTCTTGTGCCTGGCTGTCCTGGTAATTGTGGTTCTGTAGCGCAGGCCAGATGGTAAAAGTTCAAAAAGGGGATGACTTGGATGTGAGGGATCCAGAGTGATTTTCTGAGCCCTTTTCCTCACTCTGGATGTATACAGTTCTTGGAAGGTGGGCATTATTATTAAAATGAAAAAGGGGTCAGATATTCTGTATTATAAGTCTGTATTATATATTAAAATACTATTTAAAATTTAAGTACAACTAGTATTGTGTTTAATCCTCTGTTTCCAAAAAAGCATTTCATAAAAGATGTGATGTATTAAATACATAACAGAGAGCATTAGTGCTAATTCTGCGTGTTCCACTGACTCAGACCGGAAGACAGGACAAAAACAGAGTAAAACCACCACCATGCTTTTTGTGACCTTACCTGGACCAGTTCCACATAGGAGTTTCACTGCAGAGCCTAAAACACCATTACAGCCCCAGAAAGTGGGATATGATTCAATTACACAGCATAATGAAATAGGACTAATGAAGCCCCCTCACACTAACTAACAGGAATGGGAAGGGAAGAGAAAAGAGAGCAAGTAGGATTTTGGTTATTATGGCCTCTAATGGATGAGCTTTTACAAAGCCTATAAAAGGATTATTAGCTTGATTAGATGAAGATCTTGATTCTGCTCTTTTCTACTTGGTGCATAATAACAAGGATTGCAGTCATCTCAATTCACCAGATGTCATTTAGCATTGGCTTAGTGATTATGACTTACAGATTAGTCTGAAATTTTGTGAAAATTATGACATTTTATGTTTAACAGGTGTCACCTAGACAACAGACCTTTTTATATCTTGATATAACACCTACTGCGCACACACCACAGTTCTTGTATTTAACATGTGCATGTAATTTTTTTCCCTCAAGCTGGATTTATATGAAAATATATATATATATATTTTAACAAATGAAAAAATGACATATTTTAACATTTTATTTATTCCTGTGATTGCAAAGCTGAATTTTCAGCAGCCATTGCTCCAGTCTTCAGTGTCATATGATGCCTCAGAAATCATTCTAGTATGCTTATTTGATGCTCAAGAAACATTTATTATTTTTTTTATCAATGTTGAAAACACTTGTGCTGCTTAATATTTCTGTGGAAACATTCAGGACTCTTTAATGAATGCAAAGTGTAATGTGTTTATTTGAAATAGAAATCTTGGTAACACTTTAGTATAGGGGCCGATTCTCACTATTAACTAGTTGCTTATTCGCATGCCTAATTTTAATATATTGGTGTTTATTAATACTTATAAAGCACATATTCTGCATGATTATATTCTGCATCCCTAATCCTACCCAATACCTAAACTGAACAACTGCCTTATTAATTAGCTATTAATAAACAGCAAATGAGGAGTTTATTGAGGCACATGTCAGAGTTAATGGTTTGTTAATAGCAAGAATTGGACACAATAAAGTGTGACAGAAATATTTTGTAACAAATGTCTTTACTGTCATTTTTGATAAATTTAATGCATCTTATAGATATGTTGGTAAATTCGAGTAAAATCAGCTTTGCTTATCCCATACAAGTGTGCTGCAATAAATTCAGATGGTAATTTCTAAATCACATGAGGTCCCCAGATAATACCAATCCCGTGTGAATAGCGTTTATGACAGAATAAAACTTTGCCAATAAAATAAGACATTTAACCTGAAAGATCATTAGTTCAACGGTTATACATGACTAAACTACTATACATCGACTATATCTCCTTATTAATAAAACTGCAGAACATTTATTGTTGCATGTGGCGAACGGCTTGACTATGAATAATCATGAACCATTATTGTCACAATTTCCTGCTTGACTACATAAATCTAAAGTCATCTGTGATTACTCTGTGAAATAGCATCCAATGCGTCTGTCAGCTAGCCAATAGAAAAAAAAAAAAAAAACGGTTGGTTGTGATAATTGTACATTTATCAAATCCAAATCACTGCCAACAATTTAACAGTGGAAACAGTTAATGATGTGCAAGTTGTTCCTGACCTCCTTGTAAACCTCACACCATTCATCAAACACTAAATTATGCCATTATTACAAAAGCTGGATTCTAGAAATGTCAGCAGTGCATCCGCTCATGTCTCAGGTGGAAACATGATTCATATTCCATTAAGCCTATACATAAAAGAGCACCTATCCTGCCTGAAATAAATGGTCTTGACCTTCATGAAAATGAGATTTTAAATGCAAATTAGCTGGAGAGGGTGCGAAAGAAGAGCTCATCAATAGCTTTGGCATGAATGCTGATGATAAATGCGGCTGTTTCATAATCAATAGCTCCCTGCAGATGTAGGATGCAAATTCATATGTAAATATGTGTAGAAGTCATCTAGCACGACCCACAGAGCTTGTAAATGTAAAAAGTAAGTTAATGGCAAAGTGTTTGAAAGCATTTGACAGAGCTGTTACAGTTTAGTCTTGGAAGTGACTTTGTAGGCCACTGAGAGTTGTTCGCTTTAGTCTGACTCGAAACGATTGTACATGTGAGCTTATCATACTCCATGCACATGGCAGCTGCGTGCCGCCTGCTCCTCTATTGGTCCTGGATGATAGAGCCAGAAACTCCTCCAGGTTCCAGGATCCATCACTACTTTGGACCGACAATCCCGTAAGCTCAGCACGACGCCAAAGCGGCTTATTTTCCATGGGGTGATAACTGAAGGGGAGACAGTCCGGTCCATCATTAGACACAGTCTGCAGCGTAATAAAACCAAAGTATAGGTCTGTGTCCGGCCACCACCTACTATTCTTTTGACTCCTCAAGCAAAAGCTGAAATCATTCTGGATCAAGGAAGATGATAATTCTTCAAAAAAGCTATTTGTTTGCGTCCCCATTGTTTGGCTGGTGCAACCCCCCCTGGAATTACACAGTTTAAATCTTTGTTCATGCAACCTCTGACCTTCTTGAGCCAATCAGCTGAGCCCATCACATAATGTTGATTCCTCGACTGATTCAGTAAACATGATCACTAAAACTAACAGAACTAACAAAACCATGTCACTAAAATATGAATTATACAAATAATATCAATATTACCCCGAATTTAAAAGTAAATTAAGTAAATAGTTAGATTCTTTGTGTGGAACAAAAGATATTTTAAAGACAGTTTTAGGACAGTTTCATAACAACATTTGACCTTACGCTCTTTAAAATATAGGCTCTTTTTTGGCATTGATGGTTCCATGAAGAACTTTTAACATCTATGGAAAGTTCCATTTCACAAAAGGCTCTTTATAGTGGAAAAGGTTCTTCAGATTTTTAAAATCTTCAAATAAATGGTTCTTTTAAGAACTGTTCACTGAAAGGCTTTTAAAAATGGTTCTTCTATGAAATCACTGTGAAAACCCCATTTTGAAACTTTATTTTTAAGAGTCTGAACAGACTTCTTGCTGTTCCACATGAAGAAAGTAAGTCAGGAACAAAGCATCCAGTTTACCTCACTTGTACTATGCTGTTAAAAAACTGCAGTTACTTTTTTTATATATATAGGGGCAGTACAACTTTAAACAATTTTTTACTTGGTAAAGTCATCCAATGTCAACTTTCAAGAAATGACAGACAGAGACTATACTTTCATAAATGCTTTATGCAATTTGACTGCCTACTGCTGACAATGAATTGTTCAGATCGCTCAAAGAATGCTGTCGTTTACTAGCCATTGTTTTTGCACTTTGACAAATAAATTACAAGGATTCACATTGTTCTTGCAGACTCGGACCTGGTGACTGAAATACTAATAGGAGTCTTGAGTTTGCTGAACATACTTTAAATGCATTTTTAACACTTTATAATATTCAAAATTTGTCTGAAGAGTAATGCCCAGTATCCCAACAAACTATATTCCCTTTAGTTTATTGCCTATTCAAACACATTCAGAGTGTAATGTTTTCTTTTTCCTTTTGTTCCTTTCTCAGGTAAATGCATTTACTCATATAATTCATTATTTATTTTTGGAATACACAATTGAGAACACAGTGACATCAGATACAGAAATAAAATAAGCATTCCGAGCAAGGCACGATTTAAGCGTAATGGGAAACACAGTGGTAAATATCATTTTACAGGTTTCTGTTATCACAGGAAATATCTAATATAGGCCCTTGAAGAAAAGTAATAACTATTTTTCTCATTTCTATGAAAATTCAGCAGATTAGCTATCCTTTTAATGGAACATTTCAGTTCATGTTCAGTCTCCTGTGTAAATTTAGTCACTGAAGTTAAATTAAATAATTGCAAATGTGATATGAAACAGTGGCTTTATTTGAAAGCACAAAATCAGTGCTTTTTCTAATTGTCACATTCGTTTGATCATCTTTCTTAGATTTATACTTCACTGACTGCGAAACGAATGCCAATTTCTACCTTTTAAAGAGATCATATACAAGGTTCTGCATTTAAACACAACAGAAAACACTGCTTAAAATATAAACACAGTATATAAAATGTATATATTTATTAATACTTATTTAATAAATTATTAAATATCAACATACTTGAATTTACTTGCTCCCCCCCCCCCCCCTTTTTTTTCTCTGTTATTTCTACATTGCTATTTTCAGAGTATCTTTGTAAAGTTCATTGGTGAAAGTTGAACAATACCTGTTAGTGGCATCACACTAAATATAAAGTCAAGCTTGTAACTCAAGTATTGCCTCATGCAAGTCGCCTGGCACCACCCTCAGATCGACTCGCTCATGCTGTCAGCTTCACAATGCAGTCCATCCTTTTACAGGAGTGCTGAGGAAACACACTTATACATCACATAATGAATGCTGACAAACCTCAACAGGACACTACGGCTGCTAAAAATATTTCTAGTCTGAAATGTTGCTCAGTAGAGACAATACCAGCAAAACAATACATAACAGTTTTGTTTTTTTTTTGTCAGAAGTACCATGCAATTAAACTTATTTATTTTATTTTTCATAAAGCTTTATTAGTTTAGATTAATATGATACACCACTCTGAATCATTAAAAGCACAAAACACAACCACTAGCCCACTTTTCAAATGAAAAATAATGTGCTTCAATCTACCGACTCCATTATGGTGCATAACAATGCACAGAGCTACAAATGAATTATGGCCGAAAAACACTGGCCCATTAAATCAGCTTATTCAAATATACAAAAGGACCTTGATGCATGCAAAGTTTCCCTCAGTTCAGAAGAAACATAAACATACACATATTTTAAGAACAGAAATGAGAAGTGTTTATCCAGTTGGTTTGAGTTAGAGTTAAAGTAAAGAGCCAAAATGGAAAATTCTATGTATATTTTCAACCCCTACAATTATTATTATTTTTATTATTGTAAGTAGGGTAGGCGATTTTGAAGAGGCTAGCAATAGCAAACTAGCTTTGAAAGCATAAGATCCCACCCCCTCTGCAAATCACTCTCCAAAGCCAAACACATGAACGTACATATCAGACCAGAGTTTAACAAGTGACATGATGATAGAAGGCATTGGTTGAGGGTTAAATGCAACACTGTCAGATTACTTCATGTGTTATTAACTGGTGAGAAAACATTACAGTACAAAGAGCATAATATTTCAATAATAACACCTTCCATTCTTGCTTGGTCTGCAATAGCGTAATGGAACACACTGATGACGTATCATGTCTGTGCAAACAGGGTGCTCAGAGGTATGCAAATACATATGTTGGCAGGCAGGTAGGACAGCCTACCATACCCTTGGATCGTGGATATAATTGGACAAACATTTTATGCTCCTACGCCTTCCACAGATGATATAAATACATACGTCTAAATGCATTTAGAATACTTAACTTAGTGACTGATATCGGGATAAATTTCAACCAGCACAAAAACATGGATTAAAAACAGTTCTTCAAAATATCTCAGAAGAAATCACACAGATTTGGAATGAAATATGGATGACTAAATAATGACAGAATTATTAACCTTTTAATACAAAGAGTTCAAGTGACTGTAGTTGAAACAGTTCAAGAAGCTCAATCTAAATATCATCATTAGGGTTTATTTAACTGCGTTTTGATTTGACATATAGGCAATGAAAAACATGCCTAGCATCCAGCTTTTCTGCCAAAGCAAGAAGAAACTCTTGAAATCAATAGTTTTTGAAGCTGTAAATGAAGAAGTTTGCAGAACACTGAGAGACGCTCACTTGTGATAATTATTCGGTTCATGGGGAAAAGGTGAATGGCTTTTAAGAGGCCTCCCGCTTGTCCTGAAATCTCACCCCACTCTAGATTCTGTCCAAGCAATTACACCAGTCACTCCAACCAACAGTGTAGACATTGACAACCCATAATTATTTGAGCAGACTATGCTTTGAACAGACTCGTTCGTTTTGCCATCGACCGCCCGTTTCGGCAACTGACAGGACTGAAGATGGACTCACTACTGATTAATAGGTCGGGTAAAGAATGTGAAAGCCGCCGTTAAGTCAGATTGCGCTTTGAAGAACAAATTTTCTCATCATCATCTCCATCATGGCTGGATGACCCTTACTCATTGCCTCTAACCATCCGTTTTTAACCTCAGTCCAGCTCATAAAATGGTAAAATGGCTTTCCAGGGTGTCTGTAATGCTTCACTTGAAGCAGATTAAACAGCTCCAGGAGCCTTTATGGAAATGGCAACTTCTCAGTTTCATATTTGAGTACACATGAAGTAGGATTATAAATATAAGACTTAGAAGGAATACTTCACCCAAAAAATTACAATTCTGTCATCTTTTACTTTCACTAATGTTGTTCCAAACCTGCATGACACACAATGTCTCAGTGTTTCTGGCCATAAAATAAAGCCAATGGGGTCTAATGTTGTTTTTGACCTTCATTATATTTTCTTCTGTGTTCCACAGAACAAAGTCTAACAATAAATATTAATAATAAATAATAAATAAATACAATAAAAAATAAAAATAGTAGTTGAGGTTTAAAAATTCATAAATGATTAAATAACTTCAATTTTAACTGTAAAACAGCTCTATAGAAGATAATAGACTCATTATTCAGCACAATTTAAATAATACATGGACAGACATCCTGCATCATTGACCTTTGCACAGGTCGGGATGGTCATGTTTGACGATCTGCCATCTCTAGCGTGTGATCAGATGGTCAGTATTTCATGGACGTGTGAGGTGGTTGTATTGACATATAGGCAGGAGTTTGAACCTGCCCTGAGGCTAGAAGCTGAACCAGGCAAAGCACAGTAAACAGGTCAACTACAGAGCAGCTAGAAAGCAAACGCTGAGCCATCCAAAGTCCAGCATTCACAAAGTCTGTTTTATTTACTCATATATGTTTTGAGTCCACTGTGTGCATCAGTACAGATATACACATATTCAGTTGCTGCAAGGTAGGGAAACCAACCATTCCTAACCCAAGGTGAATTATTTATCAATAGCTGTGGGAAGAAAAAAAATTAAAAAGAAAAGAGAAACAACAAAGGAAAGAAAAACTAATATTACATTGTATAGATCATGTTAATTCACAAAAAAAAAAGAAGAAAAAAAAAGATGTGTAATATGCATAAAATTTTATTCAATTCTATTACAATTTCTGTTTAATTTTCTGTTTGTAATACTGACAAAAAGCATAACTGCAGTGCTTCTGAAGATACATTTGGACGGCTGCTATTCTATACAGAGTGTGCAGTTGCCCCTGACAAGAAATAATTGAAATTGAAATGAAAAAAAAAGACCCAGTGGGCTAATTCAGGTTAACTGTGGCTTGGCTAGCTGCTGTGAGATTGTGAATATTTTATTTTTTCATTATTATTACATTTGAACCCTTTCTTTCTATGCCATCAATTCTTTTTCCACTTTAATTATTTACTTTTAATTTGTAAAGTATTGATAGATGGTTTCCTCTTGCCAACAGGATCTGTATTTAAAATATAGTGTTTTTCCTATGCATGAAGACAAGAACACATTTTGGATTTAGGTTTTAGAACAATTTTGTTGAAAGGTTTTGATCCACTTCAAATGTTGACTACTGTATATATACATACAAGAAAGAGCATACATTAGATACATTATAAAATTGAAAGAGAGAGATATTTTATACATAATTTGATTTTGTTAGTCTGAAAGCATGATTTTTTTTTAATTGCTTAAAGGTGACGTGTAATTTTTTGAAAGTATCTAAATAGTTTTTGTATATGCCTCTCGGCCTCATTGCTGCTATATCTGAAAAGCTACCAATAAAAAATGAGTAAAAAATGTTCATGCTTCAGTAATTTAAACACATTAAAACGCTTGATATTTGCACCAGCATTGTAAACAGCGTTAATTATAATACTTACACAGCAAACTGCTTGTGTCAGCTCCACAATTACACATATGAAACAGTTATATTTGGACTATGATTACATTTTTTTTAAAAAAAAGCAAATGACTCCTATTACTGGCTTGTGAAATCACAACAAAGTCAGGATATACCTCTCTATTTGGGCTACATAAATAATGTGTGAACACAGTTTACCAGGTAAATGACATGAAATAATTATCCAAACCAATCTCATGAGAAATGGCTAGTATGTACTGTATGAATGAGATTCATATGGACATTTTGGAGGGTTTTTTTTTTTTTTTACATACATACAGAACATACATACATATATACATAAATGAATAAATACACAAGCAAGCATGAAGGTCCACCCTTACAACCAAACCATTAGTTGGTCTTAAGCAGAATATATTAAAGCATACAAATTTACAATAGCCACCAGCTTGCCAAAACATAAAAAAAAGTTACAAAATCTCATGAGAATACGTTGATTCATCTCATGAGGAGCAGATGACAATAGTCCTTCTCCATCTTCTCCATCTCATCTCTGGTGTGGAGAACTTAGCAGAACATATTACTGTAAGAAAAACGATGAGTTTACAGTGAGTGTCTGGAAGACCTGCTCTCTGCCAGAACACATATAACTCAGACCTTGTGCTGATCGATTAGAAAACAGTGGTGTAACTCTGACCTGGTCCAGAGCAGTAACATTCTCAGCCTCATTCATCCAGCCATTTATCACAAGGGTGAAGTATTCAATCCTCCTTCCCTTCATGTTCCCCAAGTGTGTGGCAAGAACAAGAGGAAAATAAAAAATGCCAAGGAAAAGGCTACCAGTGTTCGATTCTTCACCTTAGCATTGAAAAAGTATTCATCACGTGTCATACGGGCATTTGTAATAGTGGCACGCTTGCTTTGCAACAAGAGACTTCACTGATCTAGAGGAGGCCGCATTCATTCTAGCCCTGTGGAGCTGCAGGATTGTTTGTCGCCGGCTGGGCCCTGATCCTGGTGGGTGGGAAGTGCCCTCAATCTACACTAACGGGACAGAGCAAAGCCAGGGGACAACGTTTCACAGCACCCCACAGGCTTAAATGAGAAGCTGAGTGAGACAGTTGGTTTCTCTATTATGTTTGCACAAAAACCAAACCCATTTGTTTGGAACAGTTGCACCTGGATTTTACAGCTATTATGATCAAGTGTTTGGACATAGGATGCTAATACAGAAAGACCAGAATTTCTCTAACTTCAAACTAACTGCAAACTAGGGATGTGCCCAAAGCTGAATACCTATTATGACTTAAAAACGAATAAATTCTACCAAAATGTAAAATCAAATCAAATAAAAACACTCATAATCCAACAATCACAAGGATAAAAAAAATGTTTAATGAAAATTAAAAATGAATTAGAAAACAGTGGTGAGTCTGTGAAGCCATTATGTCTAAAATGTGAACATTATGGAAATGTGCATTTTGTGATTTCAAGTTCATACTTTTATTACTGTCATTTTAGGTTCAGAAAGGTTGTAAGAAGATTAAACAAGATGCATTTGCTATACTACCATTCAAAGATTTGGCATTAAGCAGCACAACTGTATTATCCAATGTTAATAATAATAAAAAAAAATGTTTCTTTTAGCAGCTTTGTCATCACATTTTAATATGTATTAAAATAGAAAGCAGTTATTTTAAATTGTAATAATATTTCCCATGTTACTGTTTTTACTGTATGTTTGATCCAAATAAACGCATCCTTGATGAATATAAAAAAGAAATCTTTCTGACCCCTAACTATTAAACATTATGGAAACTATAAATGGAACTGAGTTCTAGAATTGACTTTTCATTTAGTTTTAATACACTTCTGGCCCTGTCTATATCCAATTCTATCTGAGATAGAGAAACAAGTAATTTTATCATTGCAGCAGATCCACATAATGGTTTCACTTTACAGTACTAATGGAAAAGAGGCGACATAAATGATAGCTAATTATATTACAATTACAATAATCATTGTCTGAAAATGAAGAATATTAAGTTTGTATTACAACATATTTAGTAACTTCCATCAAAAAATAGGACAAGCATTTGAAGCTGCATAGTTGTGTTGGATGGGCAGAGATTTGGTTAGATATTATACTTTTTTCTGCTGTGAGATAAATCCTCTGTTGTGGGGACTGTTGAGCTATTTTAAACCTGCAAGTGCTTTAGCCTGACAGACAGAACACAGCCCAGCATCCTCATTAAAATTCTACAGCTCAAGGTGTCTTAATCTACTGATAAGGCAAAGCTCATAATCCATTGAAGGAGATTGTAGGGCTAAAAGTCCTATTTACTGTTGAGGAACCATCTCCTTTACTGTTTCCTGTTTTCTTCCTTTTTTCACTTTTAAAGTTTGACTTTCCAAACTTCTTATTGAAATGGAATTACACCCAGGATTTTCAACAGGGTGTCAAAAAAATACAGCATATGAAACAGTTAAAAAAAAAAAAAAAAAAAAAAAACTATTAAATTAACAATTCAGAATAAATTGACAGCATTTTTTGTATTATGGGTCTATGGGTTTTCTGAAAGTCTGGGTGAGGGTTTTACTTCTACATCTTTACATTAATTTTTATTAATGTTTTGGCATCTGCTAATCCTACAAATCCACAGCTGTTAGCAAGATACAAAACATCTTTCCCATAATACTTTTCATGTCTATTCGAAGCAAAACTGTACTGTGAAATCATAATCGCATCAAATGCAGAACAGGTGTAACCAAGGACCCATATGTCAGCGGTATCCTGACATTTGCAGAAAATTATCATAGCCATTCTTTCTTGTGCATGATATCCATAAGATGTTTTGACAGGTGTCTAAGTCCAACTCCACAAATCATCAATGGACCATGCAATGAAATTTACCAGATAATTTATCAGGACTCAACACCAAGTAAATCAAGTTAAGCAATTTAACAATCAGAAACTAAGCCAAATAACTACGAACACCATCGCTATGCCTCCAACTGTTTGTAACAATGGCTTTAAAAGTAGTGTATAAAAGTTTGAAAATATGGCACTCAAATTACCACAAAAGATATGTGAAACAATCAAGTACGTCTACACAGAATATGTATCTATAGAGCTGACTAGTTTGTTTCAGCTCTGAAAGTTAAAGTAAAATTTGTGAGGCCCTTAATTTAATAACAATTTCAGATGTCCAAATGGGACTGTGTGCGTTTGGAGGATAAATAAGGTAATGCTCGTTAAGTCTAAAACCTTTAGGACTTTGATCACTTATCAGCAGAGAGATATCAGAAGTCTACGTGTAATTGTAAATCTCAAAAAATGTTAAAAAGTGACAGTCACCCACACTGAAGATCTAAGACTAGGTAAGAGGAAGATATATAGACAGCCTCCAGCTGATCATATATCACATTCTCCCAGAACATTTTTCAGCTAGTTAGCTTACATACTTGCAGTACTACGTCAAAGCACTTCGTCTTATTAACATTTCATCTGATGAAAGGCTGATGTTAATGCTTTATGGGATGGTACATCATGACAAAACATTTGTGACACTGTATACTGTAGTTTTGATGACTAGCTCCATGCATTTATAAGTTTATAGCATTCTAAATCTGCAAACTTCACATTGGAGCATTTGTGGTTTTGATAATGCATACTCTTGTTAATGTATAGAAGGTTGTGAATTCATTTGACAGCATACAGAAAAGATTTCAAAGCTCCATAAACATGTAAAACATCTCAAGATTATGTGTGTAACCCCAGTTCCCCGAGGGAACGAGATGCTGCGTTGAACGCTTTGGGAATGCCTTCAGCGAGACCACGCTCTGAAACGTGTGTAATCAGACCAATGGATGGGCGCAATGTCATGGACGAGGTAGTCTCAGCCTCAGACGTCACGCCCATGGAACGCTGGCTAAACGTCTGATGCATGTGGCACACTTTTCTGGAAACACTTCAGGAATGTCGAAGTCGTTATCTGACTGGTTGAATTAAACCGGATTTCCGGGAGACGCGAGTGTCGCGTTTTTTTTCGGTCCGCCGGGAAACAAAGATGCTGTTGCGCCAAACCCTCTCACGAAAGAAGAAAGCTGTCGTGTTTACAAATGTGATGACGAACGCTTATCAGGGTCAACTAAACGCTGGATTTTCAAAAGTATGTGAAATATTTAAAGTTCGCGGCATAGGATCTTTAAAATACATCCGAGAGTTTCACACACCGGTTTGTTATTGTGGCAACATTTCCATGCCCCGAAACGTGACGCTAAACAAAATTAACTATGATTGGTTGTTTGACATGTCGGTCCAACTGCCTCATGGGCGGGCCTTGGCCAATGAAAGCGGACATCTATTCCAGACTTTCAGCCATCAGTCTGAAGGTCTGGCTACGCGAGACTATGGACGGGGTGACGTGTGACCAGGAAGCTATAAAAGCACTTGCGGTGGAGACAGCGGAAGCTTCTGGAGAATGAGGGAAGTGCTCGCAGGGATGCCGGAAGTATGGAAGGAGAGGCAGCGCCTCATTCCCTCGGGGAACTGGGGTTACAAACTAGGGGTGGAACGGTTCAACTTTTTCACGGATCGGTTTGTATCATGGTTTTAGAGTCACGGCTTCGGTATGGTTCGGTATGTTTAGGGAAAAACTATACTGTCAAATAAAAATAAAGAAAATAAGAATAATCTATCTAACTACAAGCAGCAGCACAAATAAATACAATAGAGTAAAGATACAAATAAAATAAACAGTGATTTTTAGGTTTTTCTTAGGTAGGTCTATAGAATTAGTTTTTAGGTAAAGAAATTGAATAAAGTAATCAAATGTATGTCTATGTCTGCTATGTACGGCTATGTCTGCTATAGGATACTTACCAAGATGGGCATTTTGACATAATCTTTTCGTGAATTTGTCCATTCAAACACAATACTTCAGAGAGAGCTTAATATTTGTGCACTTTCTGAGGCGCAGGTTTGCGTGCTTCTGATGAGCGCACACACAGATCTTCTCACTGCACGCGTGAGCTCACGTCCTCTGGCTCTTAAATGTTTAAACTGGCAAAGCTTACATGAGTTTAGTGTAAACACAGATATCAACGTGTGCTGTTCAGGTCTCACCTGTGCGTGCGTGCTATCAGAACCCGGGTGATGAAAGAATAAATGCTCATATTCCAGCATACGGCACTCGCATTGAACAAAAGTGAATGGTTTGTCCACTTTTTTTTTTTTCATCGCTGTTGTTGTAATGTACTGGGAAGCCAGAATGCACATCCATCAACAGATGCATACATTAGCCGAACCCTGTTTTGTTTTTTTACGTGTTATTTATAACAAACCATATTGCAGATGCGTTGTCAGATTTAAGTTGAACCGCGGTCCTAGCGCGTGCCGAACCGTGTGTGGAGAACTGCATGGTTCGATTTTTTTCCACGAACCGTTCCACCGGTATTACAAACGTAACCTTGAGACGTTCCCCTTCAGGAACTCGAGCTGCATCGAACGCTTTGGGAATGAGAATGCCCATGCAGCCAGACTTCCCTGTGTAGTGTGTATGCAATGAGCACAACTACAGCAAGAGGATGGAGGAACCAGGAGCGGTACGAACATCGAGGTCGTAAAACCTGACGAATGTGAGCGGCATAGACCAACCCGCAGCATTACATATATCCTGGATAGCCACACTCAACAGGAGGGCCTTGGAGGCCTTGGAATGAACCCAACCCAGGCTCATTGGAAATACGTGCCTCTACATACATTTCTGCAGCCCGGTAATTATGTACCTTACTGCACGTTTCGCGGCAGTTTCAAAGTGAAATGTCCAGAGAGTGGCGCTAAAACACACGTTTACACGTGACTGTGCACGCTATTACGTTGGTACAGGCACGTTTTTGCAGCTGCCATTATGCTGATTGAGGTACATTTTGCGGCCATTCAGAATTCAAATATCCGGTGAGTGTAGCTACAGATTAATGTTCTATCGTGTTGGAAATATCCCCTACAACAAACCCAACCCTAAACCTACCCGATAGTGTTAACAAATGCAAAAGTAATATAAAAACGTATTCGCTGATGCTATTTTAACTTCCTTATGTGGATTTGAGCTGTTTAGTCGAACCGTAGTTTCACAGGGATTCGTACCGGAGCTCTTCATCTCCTAAATGCAACGCCGTATCGCATGAGCTATCGAGTAAATCTACTGGACTGGAAATCTCATGCATATGAAGCTGTATATGTGACGACAACGTTCAAAAGTATCAGTTTTCAAATCGTGCAGGATGTTAAAATTGTTTTGAAGTCATAACATAACATTCTGCAACTAATTGTGTGAAAATTAGCCTTTATTAATCAAAAATATACCTGTAAATCATACTTTTGTGTGAAAAGGAATAAAAGTTGTCAGAGTTTTACTGCCTCTAGTGTTCATTTCAACTGGAAACTGCAGCTATTTGTATGTATAGGTACGTTTTTTCAGTCTTGCAGAAATGTATGAAGAGGCACGTATTTCCAATGAGCCTAGGTTGAATGAACTGATGGCCGTGGTACTGAGGAGGACAATTTAAGGACATGCCCCGGCCTGGAGTACAGAAAAACTTTGGCCAAGCCTGGCGCAAAGTCTAGGAAGGAGGGGGCCACTGACAGGGCCTGTAAACTCTCTTCAGTGAATTGATGGCTAACAAGAAGACAGTCTTAAGTGTCAGAACTAGATCTGAAATCTCCTCAATAGGTTCAAATGGAGATTTGCAGAGAGCCTCCAGGACCACAGCCAGATCCCATGGAGGAACACAAGGTCATACAGGAGGCCTTAGCCTCAGCGCAGTGTGGAGGAAACATATAACCATGGGGTGTCTTCCCACAGACTGGCCACCAAGAAGGGCGTGGGCGTAGGCACCATGTACACCTTCAGGGTGGAGTGGGTCAACCCTGCAGAGAATCAAGCCTGCAAGAAATCCAGCACTGAACCGACCGGGCTAACTGGGTCAAGCTGGCAATCTCTGCACCAGGAAGAGAAGAATTTCCACTTCAGGGCATACAATTTCCTCATAGAGAGAGCTCTGGATTGGAGGATAGTCTCAACAACCTCGGTTGAGAGACCTGAATCTACGAGTTGTGCCCCCTCAGAGGCCACACCCACAGCTACCACAACTCTGGGCGGGGGTGAAAGATTGTACCCTCTGCCTGTGAGAGGAGATCCCTTCTGACGGGAATCTCCCATGAAGAGCTGTCGAGAAGGGAAATCAGGTCCAAGAATCATACTCGCCCCGGCCAGAAAGGGGCTACTAGCAGTAGACGGACCCTATCCCGGCCCACTTTCTCCAGAACTCCCGGGAGCAGAGCAATCGGGGAAAGGCATACAGACGAAGCCTCGGCCAAGTCTGTACCATGGCGTCCAGTCCGAGAGAAGCTGGATGAGTCCGAGAGAACCAGAGGGGACAGTGCGATGTCTCCTGAGTCACAAACAAGTCCACCTGAGCCTGGCCAAACATTCTCCAAATCTGACACACTACATCTGGGTGGAGTCTCCATTCCATTCGGTCCCTGTCTTGACAGGTTGTCTGCTCCCTGATTGAGAAGCCCTGGGATGTGAACTGCTCTGAGTGAAAGGAGTTTCCCTTGGGCCCACACAAGGATCTGGCGCACCAGCTTGTACAAGGGGCGCAAACGCAGACCTCCCTGGTGGTTGATATAAGAGACCACCGCTGTGTTGTCGGTGTGCACCAACACATGGCGATCTCTTAGGTCTGGGAGAAAGTGTTTTAACTCTCGAAACACAGTCAGCATCTCCAGGCAGTTGATGTGCCACGTGAGATGGCAGCTGCTCCATAGACCACGGGCAGGGTGGCCACTCATGACCGCACCCCAACCGGTGAGGGACGCATTTGTCGTTAACGTTACGACAAGGAACTCTCAACACCGGCCCCTGTGACAAGAACCAAGGTTTCCTCCAAATGTCTAAGGCACGAAAGCATCGCCACGTGACCTTGATCATGCGAAGCAGATTTCCCCTTGGGAAAAACGTCTTGGTCTTGAGCCACCACTGTAGGGGTCTTATGTACAGCAGGCCAAAAGGTATCACGTTGGACGCACCTGCCATCAGACCAAGCAATCTTTGAAACTGCTTGACAAGTGAGTGGCCGGCCTTCTTTGACTCTCACGACTGCAGTGTGGATCGACGCGATCCGAGCAGGAGACAGCTGTGCCTTCATCGTGGTCAAATCCCACACCACGCCCAGATACAGTGGGAAAAAAAATTATTTGATCCCCTGCTGATTTTGAATGTTCCCCGCTGACAAAGAAATGATCAGTCTATAATTTTAATGGTAGGTTTATTTGAACAGCGAGAGACAGAATAACAACAAAAAAATCCAGAAAAACGCATTTCAAAAAAGTTATAAATTGATTTGCATTTTAATGAGTCAAATAAGTATTTGATCCCCTATCAATCAGCAATATTTCTGGCTCCCAGTTGTCTTTAATACTCCCTTTAAGTGAGTGCTCCTAATCTCAGCTTGTTACCTGTATAAAAGACACCTGTCCACAGAAACAATCAATCAATCAGATTCCAAACTCTCCACCATGGCCAAGACCAAAGAGCTGCCAAAGGATGTCAGGGACAAGATTGTAAACCTACACAAGGCTGGAATGGGCTACAAGACCATTGCCAAGCAGCTTGGTGAGAAGGTGACAACAGTTGGTGTGATTATTCGCGAATGGAAGAAACACAAAATAACTGTCAATCTCCCTCGGTCTGGGGCTCCATGCAAGATCTCACCTCGTGGAGTTTCAATGATCATGAGGACGGTGAGGAGTCAGCCTAGAACTACACTGGAGTATCTTGTCAATGATCTCAAGGCAGCTGGGACCATAGTCACCAAGAAAACAATCTGTAACAAACTACGGCATGAAGGACTGAAATCCTGAAGCGCCCACAAGGTCCCCCTGCTCAAGAAAGTACATGTACAGGCCCAACTGAAGTTTGCCAATGATTCAGAGGAGAATTGGGTGAAAGTGTTGTGGTCAGATAAGACCAAAACCAAGCTCTTTGGCATCAACTCAACTCGCCGTGTTTGGAGGAGGAGGAGGAATGCTGCCTATGACCCCAAGAACACCATCCCCACCGTCAAACATGGAGGTGGAAACATTATGCTTTGGGGGTGTTTTTCTGCTAAGGGGACAGGACAACTGCACCGCATCAAAGGGACGATGGAAGGGCCATGTACCGTCTGGGCCAGGGCATTGAAGCTAGCCAGGGCATTGAAAATTGGTCGTGGATGGGTGTTCCAGCATGACAATGACCCAAAACACACGACAAAG
The DNA here is from genome assembly GCA_021397915.2 of Tor tambroides. Taxonomy (NCBI): domain Eukaryota; kingdom Metazoa; phylum Chordata; class Actinopteri; order Cypriniformes; family Cyprinidae; genus Tor; species Tor tambroides. The sequence goes on along the minus strand of JAFVLL020018444.1, from coordinate 690 downwards.
GCAACAAAGGAGTGGCTGAAGAAGAAGCACACTAAGGTCCTGGAGTGGCCTAGCCAGTCTCCAGACCTTAATCCCATAGAAAATCTGTGGAGGGAGCTGAAGGTTCGAGTTGCCAAACGTCAGCCTTGAAACCTTAATGACTTGGAGAGGATCTGCAAAGTGGAGTGAGACAAAATCCCTCCTGAGATGTGTGCAAACCTGGTGGCCAACTACAAGAAACGTCTGACCTCTATGATTACCAACAATGGTTTTGCCACCAAGTACTAAGTCATGTTTTGAGAAGGGGTCAAATAATTATTTGACTCATTAAAATGCAAATCAATTTATAACTTTTTTGGAATGCATTGTTTCTGGATTTTTTGTTGTTGTTGTTATTCTGTCTCTCACTGTTCAAATAAACCGACCATTAAAATTATAGACTGATCATTTCTTTGTCAGTGGGCAAACATACAAAATCAGCAAGGGATCAAATATTTTTTCCCCCACTGTAAGTGGTCCTCTGTGATGGAGAAAGCACACTTTTCTTGGCGTTTAGAGTTAAAGGGTTAGTTCACCCCAAAATGAAAATTCTGTCATTAATTACTCACCCTCAAGATGTAACTCGGGGGAGAAGAATGGTTGAATAAATTGTTATTTTTGTTTTCTCGTAGCGTCGCAAAACTGAAGTTGAGCCACTGATGTCACATGGAC
>JAFVLL020018443.1:0-12466 GCA_021397915.2 Tor tambroides | reverse complement strand
AAAATGAATTTAAACAATTGTAGTATCAGGCTGCAACATAAAAAAATTGAAAAAATTTAAGGGGGTCTGAATACTTTCCGTACCCACTGTATGCACTATATGGAAGCAAAAAATTATATCCGGAGAACATCCAATTACTGTCCATAAATGCTTTCTAACTTGCAAACAAATTTCAAAGATGACTTTGAAAGCATCAGTAAGAATGCGCTGAAAACTATAAACCCATTCAATAATAAATTGCATCATATACCATTGGTTTCCAACCAAAACACATTGTTCAAAAATGCACTGCATTACAGCTGTTAAATTTCTTTTTAAAAAGATTTTTCATCAGTCCTGTTCTAACACTTGAGCCAATCAGCATGGCTGTTTCCATTTAAGAATTGTCCTTGTCACAAATTATATTAAATTTGTGAATAGTGTAAACAACCCAAATTTCCTGATTCTTTGCTTATAATCCTATTGATGGATGCCATTAATTCTTTAATTGAATTTCTCCCCAACATTTGACTGTCAACAAACATATAGAAGAAACTTTACATATCATGAGCTGTGTATGATGTGACAAACATGTCACTTTCAGCAAAATACATACCCAATTAGAGGATCAGAGATGAAGAGCTGACAGCAACACTCACTGTGCATGATTTAAACCGGATAATGAACAATTAGAGATAACCTTAACTGAACTCCTACTAATCAATGTCCAGTCTAATAGTGGTGGTATGCTGCTGTGAACCATTAGGCAACTATTGAAGATGGGTAAAAGAATTGTGGGTAATCATTTCATATACTCAAACAATCCCCTGACAGCAGTTCAGCAGCACAGTGACAGCTGCCTGTTCATACTCAAAAGGCTCTTTCATGTTTTGTTGCTGTAGCAAGCACCTCGGCATAATTAGGACAGAAATGGTGCTAACTTTCCCTTGCAGAGAGAGCTGACACAAACATAAACATATAGAATAAGCTTTGTGAGTAATCTAAATATATTTAATCATTCAAACTCACCCACTACAGTGTAAATGTAACTGACAGATTTTGTACGAACAGCCATATTCACAACTTTCAGTTCAGTGCAGAGCGACAGACTGCTTTACTTTAGTCATCTCATGCAGTAGACTGAAAGAACAGCCCAATCTTACCTTCATCAACACAGACTCGCTGAGTTTCTCCCGGTTTACAATTTTTATGGCAACTTTCTGACATGTGACACAGTGGATTCCCAGCTTCACGAGGCCTGGAGCAAAAGGAAAAAAAGAGAGAAGAGAGAAAAGAAATTCTGTCAACAAGCATAAAAAGTACATCAACCAAAAAGCACTTAGATGATAAAAGGCTGGTCCCAGTGTGAGTTTCATTTCGGCAAAATGAGAATTCTCCCGCTAAAGCCCCCCGGTATCCATAATGTGACACCAAGGGGCACTTTTCATGTCGCAAAGTAAATGTCAGAGAACATACGTAAACACAAACAAGGCCAGATCAGCGTTGGATCCCCTTCAATGGCTTTTTGTCATATCGACGATAAAAGACTGTCACTGTGCTCAAAGGCTGACACGGGCACGTATATATATCAGCAAGCATATTTGGCTAAATGCCACGTCTGTGCATGCCTTTATTACCCCCATACATTTTTCAGCATGCCTCTGCATATCAAACTGCGTCCCAAAGTCCGAATGGCATCTCGCGCCACTTTCACGACGTGTCATTGATGTTGTATCACAGGAGAGGACGCAACGCAGATGCAATACACCCTCACGCCGGGCTCGAGGGCGCAGCGGAGAGTGTTCGGGGACCCGATGAACATTTCATCTTGGCGTAACTGCCTTGCGCTGAGATGAACACACAGAGACGTGTGTAAAATGCCATACGGCGGCTAATGCAATTGTGAGTCACCAAGAGAACTTTCTTGGAAGACAAATGCTTGCATACAAATAGATCATGTTTTTGCCTAAACACTAAGAAAGAAACACTGAATTCTGATGGTGAATGTCAAACCTGATGTAAAGGTGGTTACTGGTCACCAGAGTGGTATGCTCTTACACTAGCGTCCACAACAGGCTTCCAACTAGCTAAAACAGCAGGACTTCCTTGATCAACATGCTTCGACACCTGTAAAATTCTGCTGGCAAACAGAAAAACCATATAAGGTCTAAAGCTAAATGACACATTAGATGGTCCATGATGAAGAAAGGACAAATCTTCTAAAAGGAAGGAAATATCTAGTTTAAAGCATGTGTCAAAATTTAGAGGTTTACAGCAAAGCAACGTGCAGGCTGCACAATTATGACAAAAATCATAGTATATAGATAACTTCCCTTGATATTGTAATCGTGATTATTAATGTTGACTAATAGAATTTACATTAAAATCTGCATGCTGTATTCTTTATGTAGATTAGACAAGCAACCCGGTTCAGACAGGGCCAGTAGGAACAGACTGGAGTTAAAGTCTTTCTGAGTTGCAATTATAGCCCAAAATGATTTCATCTGAAAATGCTGAAGCTCTCATGTCAAAAGGCACTTCAAATTTCTATTAATTCCCTTAGAAATCACCAATCTTTCTAATCATTAAAGCAAAACTCTCTCGGCTGCAAAGGAAACCATAGAAACCTACAAGAGCACAACTAATCAAAGCTAGGCTAAAGTTAGGCTAGCACGCTTCAGTCAGAGTTCTTTGCAAAAAAAACATAAACATGGATGAGTCAACGACATTCGAGTCTCTCAAGCAAGTAAACAAGCAGTGTTCTTGTCATTTGCGGAGAAAAACAACACTCGCCCATAAGAGATTTCTCAACTAACACTTGACACACAACTCAAAAAAAGATGTTAGGTTACTAAGTTGCGAAGGAGGCGTGCGTGAATAAAATGTCTGCAAGCAATGGGAAGAGTAGAAACCAAAACATTACAAAAAATAACAACTGTAAAATACAGAGTTGATTGAGTTTAATTGGTACTTGAGCTCACCAAAAGTTTGTACTTCGAATTAAAGGGTTTAAACATACACTCTAAAAAGGCTGGGTTAAAAATAACCCAACCTTAACCCAGCCGCTGGGTAACTATGGAACAGAACACACGCTGGGTTGTTTTGACCCAAGTGCTGGGTTTAACCATTTGAACCAGAATGCTGGGTTGTTTATTTAACCCAACCAGTGGGTCAGGTTAACTGTGTTGCTGGGTTAAACATTACCCAAACATTGGGTTATTTGTTGTCTCATTGCCTTGCTACCTTTATATTTACCAATATTAGCAATAATAATAAATAACGGATAATAATAAGTAATAATAATAATAAATCACAAAGGAATGTAAAATTATTATTTTTCTGTAATACAATTACACAACACAAAAAAATGCAACTGTAAATATCAATTTAATGAGTTTTCACATTTCTTTTTAAAACAATTTTTGAATGGGTGCTACTGTTACACATTACATCCAACCCCTACAGACACAAATAAAACAATGTTTTTTGTAGATCAGTTTCTTTAAAACACAAAACTTTGTAAACTAGGTACTGTAGATTCCTATTCTTTGTCAACATTGCAGCATCATAACACTATGAAATTGATTATTGCCACATGAGAATCAGTCCAAACATTGTGCCATTAAAACTAAACCAAACAAACAGACAATACGTGTGACAAAAAATTTAAACGTTACAAGTGGCCAGAAAAAACTGTTGCCCTCAAATACTTCACACATGAAGACTCATGTCCATCAATATGATATACTGCATGCTGGAGAAATTCCCAGGAAGGAAGATGTTAGTGTAGCTAACATCAAGCACAAAAAAGGACTTGAAAAAGATAAACAGCCTCAAGCAACAAGTCCGTTCCAATGGCATGGCCCGAAACAATGGCGAAGGTGTGGGATGTCGTTGTCTCGTCACCAAGGCACAAAATGTGCAGGAATGCATCACCATGTTGGTCCCCACCTGTTAATTACACGACACTTAGTCTTGCAACATAACTTACATTTTTACAAGTTGTAACATTTAAGTTGACTTAAATAAATAACGTTTAAGTGTATTTTATGGAAATCAGCCAAACCATCAGGGTTTTCCTGTGAACTGGGTCTGGTAAAGGTTGCTCAAACAAAATATTTATTGTGTTACTGATTTAGGTTTCTTTCTGCTTACTGGCACTTCTTGGTTGTCTACCTAAATTTCATCCAACCAACATGGCATAAATTATGGGGTATTTAAAGCCCCCAATATATATATACAGTACTGTGCAAAAGTTTTAGGCCACTAGTATTTTAGCCAGCTAAAAAAAATGGTTTTAAGTCAGTTATTTCGATCTTTTGCTGTAATGTGTCTGTAGGAAATATCAGTTTACATTTCCAAACATTCATTTTGCCATTAATTGTAATAATCCAGTGAGATTTTTGTTTGCACAAAGAGTCTGAAAACAGCCAGTGCTCCACACAGAGATCTGATCTGATCATCATCCAGTCTGTCTGGAATGACATGAAGAAACAGAACAAACTGAGACAGACTAAATCCAGAAGAACTGTGGCAACGTCTCCAAAATGCTTCAAGAAACCTTCCTGCAAAGCTTCCTGAAAAACTATGCACAAGTGCACCGAGGGCAAAAGCTGCTTTAAATGCAAAGGATGCTCACACCAAATGTTGATTTAATTTAGTTAATAGAAGTTAATTGATAAAGGAAATCTATTTATGACATTATTTTTGACAGCATCCTCATTTTACAGCATTTTTTCACAAGTGTCTAAAACTTTTAACAGTACTGTAGCTTTGCAGGTAGCTTTCTTGAAGCATCTTGGAGATGTTGCCACAGTTCTTTTGGATTTAGTCTGTCTCAGTTTCTTCATGTCATTCCAGACAGACTGGATGATGATCAGATCAGATCTCTGTGTGGAGCACAGCCCATGTGTGGGCTGTTGTCAGACATTCTGGATTATTACAATTAATGGCAAAATGAATGTTTGGAAATGTAAACTGATATTTCCTACTGACACACTACAGCAAAAGATAGAAATAACTGACTTAAAACCATTTTTAACTGTTGAAAATACTAGTGGCCTAAAACTTTTGCACAGTACTGTGTATAGAGTAGAAAAAGTAAAAAAAAACTTACAGGTTGTACGTCAAATGAATGACTTCCAGGATTCTGTGGTTGTGGGTCTGAAGACCTTTCCTCCGTTCTTGAATATTGATTGGGGAAGCAGAGTGGGCAGGACTTTGAAAGCACTCTCCCTTTTAGCATCTAAACCATAAGAATAATACAGTGCAAACTGTGAAACTGATCTCACAATCAAAACGACACATTGAAACACTTTTCCTGTGAAAATGTCTTCATTCCTTTAAATAGCTTGGATCGGATTGTATTTAAATAGATTGGATCAGAAACAAATGACACAGGCAGACCATGTGACAATGGCATGGCTGAAGTGTGACTTAGTCAGCCTACATTAATGACTTCCTGAGACAAACATAATGTAATTTATTAGGAATATGTAGATGTTAGTGACGTTCTGGCAGAGGTGCTGCTGCTGTGTACACTCACAGAAAACAATGTGCTCAAATTTTAAAGATGTGGGGCAGCTCCTGTAATATCGCCTTGACTATCGACAAAGACATCAGCTCTCAGCGATATCTCTGACTATCGTCAATACTATCATCTATCTAATCTAATTTCTGTAAACGAAATCATAAAATCAAAATTATTTCTTACCATGCCAAGTTTTCTAGAAGCCTGGGGAACTCCAAGACTTCTGCGATGCTTGTAGACCCATTGTTGCGAATCCACCATTTCTCGAATTATTTTAGGAGGCAAAGCAGATTCTGTAAAATAAGGATGAAAAACTGGGTTAAAAGCTAGTAAAACCATACAGTATGCTAGCCTGGAAATCCAGTGATCTGCCTGTTATTCATCAGTCTCAAGTACAAATTATTATTTTCTAACAGTAACATATAAAGAACACTTTACATGGCCTCTCTAACTTACGGTTAACCTGGATAAACCTCTTGTGTCCTGATCAAAGCAACACAAGCATTCACTAAAATAGAGGAAGAGTAAAAGGACCTCAAACACCATGAGAGATTAAGTCTAACTTTACATACTGTAGCTAAGACAACATTACATTTAAGTAACAATATTTAAGAATAATATTACATACCAGTAATATCGTGGTTTAACAACGTTGAGGGTAGCTAATGCAGCTAACGTTACCTGAGGAAAAAAGAGCACGAAAATGGAAGCTATTGTTGGATTCGGCACGTTGCAGACATTTACTTGGAAAAAAATAAATGACCTTAAAAGATCAATTTTAGTACGAAATGATCTAATTCTGACAAAACATTACAAAGCCATACAGAAAAGTTACACAGACAGTAAGCTAACTGAACTTACCCATGTATTTCTGACCTAACAACAGTTCATACCTTTTCTATGAGGCTTTAAAATAAGTATATAAAACTTTGCACACGCACACACACACACACACACATACATATATATATATATATATGTGTGTATATATGTATGTATATAATATATATATATATATATATATATATATATATATATAAAACTTTTATATAACTATAAAGAGATTGTTGAGGCCTTTTTTGTAAACAAAAAAATGTAGGCGACTACTTCATTCACAGAATAACGCTAAACCGCACAGCGACAGATCAAATATCACATTAACCGTGAAATCAGTGTGCTCTTACCACAGCTTATTAAAAATAGAGGTAAATAATCATATCATCATATTAATTTACCTTATAATCCTGCTTGCTGCGAGTTGCTTGACCGTCTGACGACGAGACGAGTGAAGAATCCAGAAAATTCGATGAAGAGGAAAAATAAACAAACCCAACCCAGGTGTTCAGTGGTGAAAGAACCCCTTGCAGTCCATTTGACCCAGCATGAACAACCCAACTGTGTGTTTACAGTACCTCAAACAACCCAGAATTATGACCCAGCACAATTAACCCAACAATGTGTTTACAGAAATAACCCAGCACTTTTAAGAGTGTATATAAGCAACAGTAATATACTCTTAAAAATAATGGTTTCAATAAAGGGTTTTTGCAGGAAAACCAAAATATCCTTTCATAACCTAAAGAAACTATAAAGAACATTATATGCATTTAAAAGCTTCCATGGTTCTCCATGGAATCAAAGATGCCAAAAAATAACCTTTAAATTTACAGCATCTTTACCTTAAATATCACTAATTAAATTAAAAGTCGACATACTCAGTGAATTCAACAATATATTCAAGAAAGTCCAGAGTATCGACGGAAAAACAGTAATTATGCTACATTTCTCTTCAGCTTCTATTTACATGTACTCCTTACATAGTAGTAAACTGAAAGAGCACAGCTTTGATTCGCTAACATGCAGGGAACAGCATGACATCATGTTCTCATGGTTGCACAGTGGAACTGCATCCCCAAGAGGCTCAGCATGTGTCTTCAGAGGCTTCCCTCATCTTCCCGCCACAGGGCCTCAACAGATCAATAAGTGGGAGTTCATCAGTTAGAGTGAACTGCCTGCTGGTGACCTTCAGCAATAACATGCATCAGCAATCAGCAGGACTTCTCCCATCAACCACCACTCTGTGTCAGATCTTCTCTGCTGTACACGCAAACACACACAGAGAAGGGTCTTGTACCTATTTTTCACATACTCTCTCCCTTCACTATAATGCCAATGTTCAACCATTAGAAAGATGCAGTAGAGTTTTTATTAACTACTGTGTGTCTCTACTACAAAAAATAAATCCCACGTTAGGCCTTGAGATCCATTTATTTTGCCAGGACTCTTTTCTTTTCTTATCTTATCAAAGAGCATGTAGAATGAGATTTGGCAGTAAAGTTGAGCACACAATAGAAAACCATGGCTCATGCCAAGGCCCTGTAGTCCCACTCAGATCTATTTTTGATTAATGTAATGTAGAAGCATCAGGGCTCCAGCAGAAAAACTCCATAATTATACAATGACTGAAACAAATGGAGTCTGTTTGAGGCTAAATGGAAAAGGTTACTTATGCTTATTTATTATGCATGTTGCTGATGCAGGTATTATGTATGTAAGTGGCTCGTAAAAGTCAACCTGAATGTTAACCATACTTTGTCAACAATCTGTAAGTTGACTGTTGACGCATGAAAAACAACAATGACTTACAGTCACCATTAATATTTTAACACGTTTGACAACATTATTTGTTATTCAAAGTGGGTACTAAAATCCAAACATTCCCATCTATTTTATATTAATCCGTTCTAGTGAACAAGAAAATGCAAACGCTCTTCATATACATCCACCGATGTACAGTTTGGTTTATTTGGTTATTTGGAACTTGTTCTCAACACAAGAGAGATACCAAGAGACCAGTGAGTCGTACTCAATATTGTATTGCTGTTCCATGCATTTATTCACTGACCTACAAAAACCCACCTGACAGTGGTGTTTACAAGTTCACTGGATCATTAAAACTGTTCAGGAAGAACAATTATTTAAAAAAAAAAAAAAAAAAACTAGACCACAACATATCACAAAAAATAGAACAGACTGAAAAATAAACTTTTGAAATAGTTTTTTAATGATTTTTAGACATTTATAGTCAATGTTGCTAACATATACATTTTTACTGAGAAATGATCAAAAACATTTACATTATTGTGAATAAATAGTTGCATTTCCTGGGAATCGAGCCCATGACCTTGGCTTTGAGAACATGATATTGTTTGAGCAAGGAGTTCAGAACAAATACAATTCTGCCTGGATCAATACATGACACAGGCAATTTATGAAAATTTATGAAAACCATAAAATATCATGTTAAATTATTACAAATTATACTAATATACTATATTAAATTATACAAATAACTAGGGCTGCAAAACAATGAATCGCATTCAAAATAAAAGTTTATGTTCACATACATGTATATATTAAGGAAAAATAGGTTAAATTTATATATAAAATATGTATATTTATATAATGGAAATCATACACAAGTATAAATATATATACTGACAAATATTTTTAAAATATATACAAATATGCATGTGTATTTATATATACATAATAAATATGCACAGTACACATATAGTATGTAAACAAACTTTTATTTTGAATGCGATTAATCGTGATTAATCATTCTGCAGGCCTACAAATAACTGATCTGATGTCCATGAATGGATGTAATAAATACAAATTGACAGCCATTACTCTTAAAATCACTTTTTTGCAACAAGATAATGCTAATATTTCAAACCTCTGACCCTCCACATCCTCATTCACCCAATGAGTGCTGACTCCAAACACAGCCAGTCAAAAGTGTCTGACAGTGATGCAGGGCAGGTGTGAATCGCAGGGATCCGATGAGCGCTTGTGTTCTCTGACAGGCTGTTTAGAGCAGGTCAGCAGGAGTGTCTTCAGCGGTGATGAGCGCTAACCACTGAAAACAATAACACAAACTGCTCTAATAACAGCCAGAAGCTCATAAACCCTAGGAGTCAGGCATCATCTTTTATGTTTATTTTATTTTCCTCATCTCCGTCACTGTTTGCACTGTAAAAATCCTTCAATTAGTGCTTTTATAGCTTCTGCCTGGGGGGAATGGTGGTCTTGAGATCACCACCCACACTTTCACCACTGCTCTTCCTTCTGTCTTGTAACTACCAGTGCTCTGCTTTTATTTAAAGGCTGTTTTTAGCATTTGCCACTGAGGCTCCACTGAGCAGCTGGATGGAGATAAATGAGTCACTTTGCATTTCAAATCACTAATTGTTCTTGCGGGTTCCAGCGGTCCAGATCGTCCATAGGTCTCTTTTTTTTTTAGAGTGCTTATCACCTGGAACCTGCTGACAGACACTTAGATCCTGAGAGTTCCACCTATATAGATTTGTTGTGGTAAAGGTAAAATGAAATTTGTAAAATTGTTTGGGCCTGAAAAATCAGAACACTGCCAGTAGGGAGCAATTTTGCATTAAATATGAAACAAGAATCTCTGTTGCTTAGATACTCACAGCAGAGAAAATGTAACACCACTTATGAGTGCCACTCTTTTTTTATTCGTTGTGAATTATATATACACATTTCAAATAAATGTTGTTCTTTTGAACATATTATTCATCAAATAATCCTAAAAATATATAACAGTTTCCACAAAAAAAAGGATCATGACACTAAAGACTGGAGTAATGGCTGATGAAAATTCAGCTTATTTCCTCAGTATAAAACAATAGAAGTCAATGGAAAGTCCCCAGCACCATTAAAACATAAATGTGTGTGTGTTTTCCAGGTGACTGGCTTTTAGAGAGAAGCCATTTGGAAATTTCTCAATGTGCCATCTGTGCCTGTCAAAAGCATGATTGATTATCCTAAAATCTGAATATGAATCATATATACATAAAGTATGGAAATCAAGTTGGTTATAGCAGTAGTGAAAAGTTACTTTAAATAGTAGTCCATTTGGGATATGTGCAGCTACATGAGACACAAGGGAACCATCCCCATGAGGGATTCAATAAGCAAGGGATCGCTCTCTTTCTCCTATGTGACTCTTCTTTGTGAGCATGTAATGTAGATTGTTGCATTTATCAAGCGTCACTGAAACAATCTGAGATGCCATCTGCTAATTGCAAAGCCTCAGGATTTAAAAGGAGTCCCCTCAGGCAGACAGACTGAAGCCCACTCCCTCCCAATCGCATCCGTCATGCTGTACTCCGAGCCAGGAGCGATTATGACCCGAATGTTGACCCACCATGAAGGTGGCAAAGGGGCAAAATAAAGTGAATGTCAACAGTGTCTGAACACAAACATTGATTCAAATAGCAGACAAATTTAACCAAAGCAGCCTACAAAAAAATAAAAACACTACAAGCAACTTTAACCCTGCTAAAAATACAACATTTTATGGTTAATCAGAAGAGAATTACAATAGAGAGCAAGGGTTTGCAAGGGTTTTAGTTTCAGTAGCAAAAGGGTCTGGGTTCAATACAAGTTCAGCTCAATCAACAGAATTTGTGGAATAATGTTGATTATCACATAGTAACAACAAAGCAGCAGTTAAAATGTTTCTGAAGCAATTTCCAAAAAAACTGTTCAAAATCCTAAAAGCTTGTTTATTTTCTGGTTTTAATTAGACAAACTAACAGATTTCTTATATTACTACTGAACGCCACTGCCTAATGTGATCTTTTCCCTTTATAAATTAGCTTTATGAAGCACTCACCATCATTGCAATTAATGTGTGGAATCTTAAGGATATTGAATTGAAAACTTAATAGGTCACACTTCATTTTAAGGTGCAATTCTCACTATTAACAAACCATTAACTATGACTTTTGCCTCAATAGACCCCTAATTTGCTGCTTATTAATAGGTAGTAAGGTATTGGGTAGGATTAGGGATTTAGAATATGTGCTTTATAAGTACGGTCACACTTTATATTAGGTGGCCTTAACTACTATGTACTTACATTAAAAAATAAGTACAATGTACTTACTGTGGTCACATTGTATTTCAAAACACTTTTGCTGCTATTGAGGTGGGATACAGATAAGGTTAGTGACAGGTTTGGTGGTATGGGTAGGTTTAAGGGTGGGTTAGGTGTAAGGGATGGGTTAACAGTGTAATTATAAATGTAATTACAGATGTAATTACATATAGGTATTTTACATGTATGTACACAATAAGTGCATTGTATCAAATGATTAATTTCAATGTAAGTACATAGTAGTTAAGGCCACCTAATATAAAGTGGGACCATAAGTACTAATAAACAGCCAATATGTTATTAATAGGCATGCTAATAAGCAACTAGTTAATATTGAGAATTGGTCCCTATACTAAAGTGTTACCACTTAATCTTAGTAATATCTTATTTTTCTTTGAAAGCTAAGGGTAACACATTCAGCAGAATGTCATTAACTCAGTCACACATCACAACCAAAGCAAAACGGAGCTACTGCTAATGTGCATGCATGGTGCCTTTAGCGGTTTGTTCAACCCAACGTATACTCTGGTTTTATGTATGCTAGGGTATGCATACAGTGGGGGAAAAATTATTTGATCCCCTGCTGATTTTGTACGTTTGCCCACTGACAAAGAAGTGATCAGTCTATAATTTTAATGGTAGATTTATTTGAACAGTGAGAGACAGAATAACAGCAAAAAAATTACGCATTACAAAAAAAAAAAAAAACGCATTTCAAAAAAAAGTTATAAATTGATTTGCACTTTAATGAGTCAAATAAGTATTTGATCGCCTATCAATCAGCAAGATTTCTGGCTCCCAGGTGTCTTTTATACAGGTAAGGAGCTGAGATTAGGAGCACTCTCTTAAAGAGAGTGCTCCTAATCTCAGCTTGTTACCTGTATAAAAGACAACGGTAACACTTTATTTTAGGGTCTCTTAACTAGTTGCTTATTAGCATGCATATTACTAGAATATTAGCCATTTATTATTAGTAATTAAGCACATAT
>JAFVLL020018442.1:0-12426 GCA_021397915.2 Tor tambroides | reverse complement strand
CACATTTCTCATGGTTCAGACGTGGCACTGCATTCAATTTTATATAGAATCTGTCATGCAGAAACATTACAGGACATAAATATTTATTCTTCTGCCCCACATCACTGCTGCCTCAAACTCCATCTGTTCCACACACTTTCTTATTCCTCCCAGATCCTCTCCCTATCTCGCCCTCGCTTTATTTTTATGTTTGCTTTTATTTTTCTGAACTCATATTTTACATCTTCTCTGGCTATCTATCTCTCCCACCCATCTGGGCTGAGTTGCCACAGGAGAAAAGGACAGAAAAAGCACTTCTGAGCGATTGATCCATGAAAATCAAAGAGCAAAATCACCTCCAATGAAAAAAGCATGCTGGACAACAACAGGCAAAGAACAGTGCTTTTTAGCTGCTATAGACAGCATATTTAGAATAAAAAAGGCAGAATAAAGAGAGAGATAAAACACATGCAGCAAATAAAAAAACCCTGCCTGGGTTTATTTGTTTTCACAGGATTTGTCACACTTTCTTTGATGGCTTCTTTTATGCCGGATGATAATTCTGTACTTGCGGGATGGTGTTTCATTATTTGCTCTCTGGGAAACATTTATTGCATTTTCATCTGCAGTCATTGCCATACCAGCGGACATGACGTGCAGCATGAAGTGCAAACGAAACAGAAAAACAAACATCAAACTTTGGAAACCCTAGATGGGTTTCAGCAGTGATGGTTTAGCTCATGAATATTAACTTTGCTAGATAACCTTGATGGACTGTCCATTCATGTAACCTAATTAATATTCATAAGTCAAGCTTTTGTCATAGTTAGACTTGTAAATCAGGATTTTTTTTTCTTTATTTAAGATTGTATTTTTTATATTTCAGATAGCATTTTAGCTTTTCACTTGCTTTGTCAACATGTCTAATGTAATTGTAATATTATTTTATAATATATTAATATACTTTATTATTTGATCATATATACAATATTTTTTTATTCAGATTTTTTTATAAAACAATATAAAATATATTTATTGTATTATTATATATAATTTACAGCAAATAATTTCAACATTAATATGTTTAAATGATATTAACATATTAAATAACAGTTTTTGATTCACTAGTTAACATACAGTATTTACATTTGCAAGGTTTAACAAAAAGAAAAAAAAAGAAAAAAGAAAACTGATGTTTTACACTGGCTCCAGGTCAATGAGTCATTCTTATAAACGTATTTTTGTGTTGAATGAGCTTACAAGCCAACTTGGCAGTGAGATTCAATATCAAACAAGCTTTATGTTTAAATAAATGTTTTTTGGCAAAACCCTTTTGTTTGTACATGACTTTATCCGTACAAATATCCTATTTGCATTTCCAAGAAGTATTGATCTGGAGAACGAGTCTGTGTTGTTCATTTCTGAGAAGTCAAATGTCAACAATTCATGTAAACAATCATTCTTTTTACTCAAGTATGTGTCATGTTTAGGGGTGGGCGATCACAATTTTTCACAAAGGATTAAGATCCGCAATCTTATTACAGTGCTCTTTCATGTTGGTGTTTAAGACTAGTTGTTACTGAGCAGTAAAAACTAGTAGGCCACACAACTAATATGAGCAAACATTTCTCATGCTTATTGAGGGCACATAAACAGTCAGAACAAGGAAACAAATGAGAAGCAATAGAACAAACAGATACAAGAGAACAAAGATACAAATGCAAACAGTACTTTGAATTATTCAGGAAATACTACAGATATTGAATAAAGTAATCAAATGTAAAATACAATGAAATATACATTGATTTTTATTAAAGCTATAAAAATAATTTGGTGTGGAGCTGTGAGTGATTGTTTCTTTTTCTATTGTTGTTTGATTAACAGACTGCTGTATGTTCAGGTGCACGCTCTGCTCTGTTTCGGAGCACAGAAACCTATCTGTCAGTATGTCATTAATGGATTTGTTTCTCTTTCATGGCTTATTGCGCTTTTAATAATTCTTTTTACTATCTTTTTAATACACACCTTCTCATTCATCCATGTTTCTTTATCGTTTCTCTAAGGTCCTAATAACCTTAAAAAGTGAAAGATGCGTGGACATATTTACATACAGTATGGACATAAATAGGGACACAAACGGTCAAAATCTCTACGATTCGTTTGAAAAGTACATCATGGACATCTTTGAGATCGATCACAATGCAAAACAGTCACATCCCTGCAAGGCACTTCACACTTGATGATATTACATTTCAAAAATTATGTTTCTTAAGTTTTTGCTATCCGTTTGGGTTTTATGTTACATGAGTTTAATGAATGCATTATTTACTCTAAGTGTCATGTGTGTTACCGTGATGCTGTTTTGTGTTTATGTGAATGACTCTGCGCACCTGCTGTATACTAGAATTTTGTACTATTAAAAATTACAGGTTGCTCTGTAAATATGTTTACATTTTACTGTATTTTTTTACAGAATTATTCTGTCAACCACAGCTGCCAGTTTGTTTGTTTGTTTGTTTGTTTTTTTGAAAAGAAAAAAATCAATGGGATTTTACAGTGTAGTATACAGTGTTGAAAGTAATGCATTACTACGTAATTAATTACTGTAATGTAAGGGATTACTCTTAATTCTTCTGTAACTTCATTACAGTTACTTCTGATGTAATTACCTTAAATACAGATGATAGAACAATTCTAAATAAAACAATAGTGTATTTAACATGTGGATTTAATGTCTAATGTTAAAATGTATGCTAACCTCCTTTTAAATATTTTGGTCAGTTCAAGAATAATGTTTGCAATTTTATAGCATTTATTTGGAAGAACAAAAAGTAGAATTAATTTGAAAGAATTAAATGCAATTTCATGTCTATCCTTGTATTGTTCAGTTGGTCAAGGTGGATATGGGATTTGGAGAGTAATTATTAATGCATAATGCAATACTTTTTAGAGGGCATAATTGGTGCAGTAATCTAATTACACTGTTGAAAATGAAATTAGTAGCTAGCAATTAATTACTTTTTTAGAGTAACTTACCCAACACTGGTAGTATAGATGTATGCATATTTACCATTGCACGTTTTCTGGTTTGTATGATGTGATCTACTAAACACTGTCAATTTTCCTCTCACTTCTATTCATTTTTCCAGTGCAGGAGTTTTGTAGGTCACAGAATACATGCACAGATCATACGTTTTATTCCTTCTCCATGCAGGTGCAAAAAGTTCACAGTATGAAATATGATCGGGCCTCCAAACTATAGCAAATTACAATCTACGGTGCCGTTTGATAGGAACATTTCCCTCATCGCATCGCTTCCCAAAGGAGTTCAGCGCAGCCTCCAGACCCTGTGCAAAATCCAAATCAGCGTACGCCAACCCTCCCTCTGCCTGATGCTTTCCACGCACAACGTGACATAATGCTGATTATGTAAATGGCGGCACGGACCACCAGGCACTTGCGTAATTTCTGGAAGTAAATAATCTTTTCCCCCCTTTAAGACAGAATTTTAAATGTTTCGATGTGACAGGCCTGCAATTTATGAGGGCGAAAAGCTTGCTGGAAAATGGATGTTTGTGTACGTGCATATGCGCACGAAAGAGCTCATTTACATTGGCGTAGCAGCGTGAGCGTGCAGCAGTATCGCTCATTTGTGAACGCTGGTGTTTAGTTAATGTTTGTAGTGTGCATATGATTACATCTTCATGCAAATGTTACTGTCTCATCATTGGCAGTGGCTTGTGAGCGTATCTGTCTTGTAAAAGCAGCGACACCTTCATCCGCGTCTCACCTGCTCTGTGTATGCGATTAGCGCCTGTAGCCAGTGGCGTCTGCACGCCTTCGGTAATTAAAGCGTTTGATCTGCCTCCCTCCCGCAGAGACACATCACAACGCATCACAGCGCTGCAGGTGTGATCAATGACTGAGCGGAGAGAACTGGACGCAAACTGACACGAGAAAGATTGAAGATAGTGAAAGAGTGCAGGAGGAGGGATGGGGTCAAAGGTCAAGGATTGGCTGGTTAGCATTACCCTATAGACCTTGCTGGCAGATGCTGTAAATAAACAGTCAACAGTCAGGCAATTTAAAGTACACATTCTCCTATGACACTAAGCCTTTAAATTAATTTTATAAATCTATCTATATAAAAGATAAAATACTGACTGTAGTGACAGTGTTTGCTGCAGCACTGAATCTAGCAAATCTTCAACAACAGGGCAAAATAAATGGTTTTATCGGAGTTGTGAGCTTGCTGTTTGAATTGAATGTGATGAGAGAAAGAACAGGCAACTCAAAACAATATACAGATAATAAATAGACAACACTTAATTTTATTGTATTATCTTGGTTGAATGCAACAAACACTGTACAATCAGTCTAGTCCGATTCACAAATAAAATTATTTAAAGAACTTTTTTAAGAATAGCACAGAAAAAAAATATGGAAAATATAAAAAGAATGTTTTTCTGATATGTCAAAATTAAAATTTTAAATTACATACAATTGGGTTAATATAGATTATATATTATATTTTAATTATTTTCTGCAAATTATATGCATACATTATACTGTATATATTCATTAACTACAAAAAAATTAAAAGCATAAACTTATTTATTTCAACATTTCTCATTTTTGTTTGGTTTAACTTGAAGTACTAAAGCCCGAGACACTGCACGATTTTAGCAATCCTATAAGATCACTATATCCTATAATCCTATAAGTCACATTGTGCGACATGGATATAATAAACTTGGCTACATCATGTGTGTAGATTGTACGACGATGACACCTATTGACTCGTACGCTACGACGCACGTTTCTATAGAAGAAGAAAACGTCTTCAGCATGCACAAGTGGTAAACAAAAAGAGCATGATAAATCACACTTTAGCAGTTGTAGTTTTTATGTGTGCTGAATAAAAGTGGAAGCAGCAAAAGATTAAGGGACAAGAGCTTGAGGTAAGCAGTTTTATGTTTTAGCGTCATGTCACGTTGATTTCATGTCACATTTTTATTGGATGGTCAGTAAACGTGGATCGTAACAGCAAACACACTGTGAGATGATCATGCTGTATTGTTGGCTGTCTTTGGTCCGCGACAATGGCCGTCTTTTGAACCTACGACACAGAACCACCGATTAGGGGCCACGATTGTTTCACGATGCCAATCTTTCGTCTGGGACAGCCAAAAATCATGCAGTGTGTCTCGGGCTTAAGATAATTCAAACTAAAACGAATAAATAAAAACAAGTAAAAACTAGACATATTTTTGTAAAAAAAAAATAAAAAAAATTAAACTTCAAAAACACACAACAATTACTGACACTTTAACTAAAATTAAAGTGAAAATAGAAAATAGAAAAAAAATCTAATTCTAAATATTAACAAAAACTATAATAGTATATCAATGATTTCAATAACAATATTTTTTGTCTGCAACAATAATGTCCAATTTGTAATTAAATTAACTGGAATATTATGCGCTAAATTAAATTAAATTAAAATAAATTAAATTAAATTAAATATTTATTTTTATTTAACATTCTAGATAGACCCTAGATAGGAGATTGAGATTTAATTTTTTTTTCTGAATGATTAAAAAAAAGGTTCATTAAATCATTCAATTTGTGAATCAGACAAGACTGGTTGTGCTTTTTGTTGCTGCATTTAACCAGCAAGGATGAAAGAACAGCAATAAGTGTTGTCTATTTATTATCTGTATATTATTTTGAGGTGCCTGTTCTTTCTCTCTCATCATGTTCAATTCAGACACCAAGCTTACAGCTCCGATAAAACCATTTATTTTGCTCTGCTATACAGCAAACACTGTCATTACAGTCCCAGTATTTCAGTACAGTGTTCTGTCCATGATGGCAAAAGACTGCACATCACTGGCTTCCAGTATTTTTCTTAAAAGTATTTCATCGTTCTACTGATGACTTTCTGCAGGATGTTTATGCAGCATCAAGGACAATCAGGTCAAAGCCTAGCAAAATTAGCCATCCAAGATTAAATGAAGTGTCTTCTTTGCACAGAACTGTCCAGCATTTCCTCAGGATTCTGGTTCTTTCTCCCTCCTCCTGCGCTCGGGCCTCTCGGCTGGCTGACCTTGGGTGGCAGCGGATCAGAGACAGACAGCTAGGTGTAGAGTCATTCCCTCAATCCTTTTTATTCATTCGGCTGTTATTCCAGTTAAGCACTCGGCACGCTGTTATCAATTTCTGGATAAGATCCATTTCTTTCTTCAGCCTCCTTCCTGTTTGAAGCCCTCATCTGTGGCCTATTGAATGTCTCCTTCTGTGTGTTCCCCTAATTTCCTCATCTTTTTTATTCCCCAGTACTTGTCTCTTCCTCCATCTTCGTTATACACCTCTCTCAGAGAAAAAAATAAAATGATAAGACGTCGCACTCTGAGGCTGTTTGGTCCAATGTGGTAATCAGTTTGCAAATCATTGCAGTGTGAGAGGAAAGTGCTAGCGAGCTACAGTATTTGGATCACTCTGCTTTAATCTAAGAGACGTCTGGGCCGCGGAGCGTGCCGTTAAGAGTGGATTTGGGGTGCTCTAAAAGCCATAGAGAGAGAGACATATTTCTTTGAAAATGAAGCACCTCATAAAACCTTCCTGAGCCTGAATGATGACAGAATCCAAAACACTCCCGGCAAAGCTTGCCTTTATGGCGACTACAGTGTTGTGGCCTGCATTGTGTTGAAGAAGAGAGTCGTGTGTGACTGACATTACAGAGGATCACAGAGCGAAGAGCAGCACACACGCTGAACAGGCTCTTCAACACAAGTGGAGGCAGGGAAACAGGTTTCTGGACAATTGCTGGCTTTAGGTAATGCACTGTTTTCTGCCTGAAAACCAGCAGATGTTTTTAAGATATAATTATATATTTTTTTATTTGATTAGAATCTATATGGCTCCCTGTATGTCAAATAAATAGAGAAATGGTAGCTGTACTTTTTATAGTGCACTTGTTGTTTGAACTACTTTTACGTATTGTTCTTTTTTCCCCACAGGAAAACAAAAATAATAGGCTATTCATATTCCATTAAGTAATGTCCCATATCTTGATAATCACTCTCAAGGCAAATATTGAACATTCTATTAAATAATGTCTTTGTATTGCACCCTACATTAAGTTAATGTCAATAAAGAAATAAATAACAGACAAAAATTCTTTGTAGTAGATGTCAACATCCACTTTAATTGAGAAAAAAAATCTCTAAATATATTTTGGAATGAAAATGCCAAAAACTGATTGCCATATTTTTTTAATCTGATGTGAACAAATAATATTTTAGAGATTTTACTAAATATGACTTACATTTTGGTCATAAAAATCTATTGTATGACTTTAAAAGTCTTAATATAATATATGTAGTATGTAAAATACTGAAAATATTTGTAACATTTTTTGGACTATATTACGATACTTTATGCCCTTTTTTGTCCATTTGTTTAACTGATGTAAACAAATAATATTGCAAAGTTTTAAAAAAAAAATAAAATGATAAAGTTTTTGATCATAAAAATTGTATTTATATGTAAATATGTCACATAATAATAACATTTCTATTTGTGTAAAATGTTGGGACTATTTTTAACATTAGGAATATTTTTGAGTTTGTAGTGAATATGACTTTGCTGATTTAAAAAAAATAATCTCAAAAGATATTTTGAAATGAAAAATTAAAATTCTGCATGATCAAACTGACTGCCATAAAGTTTGATCTGATGTGAACAAACAATATACTTGTTTATAACACTATTGCTTGCGTACAGACTTATATTTTAGTCATACAAATCTATTGTATTACTTTAGAAGACTAATATAATATAATATAATTTTTAGTGAATATGACTGATTACAAATCTATTGTAATACTAATATAATATAATAATGTAGTCAACAGCAAATGATTTTTGGAACGGCATGCGGGTGAGTAAATATGACAGATTTTTAATTTTTGCTGAAGTAATCCTTTAAGTAATGTCTAACATTTTGCAAATCACTCCTAAGGCCAAAAATGTTGACTACTCTAGCGGTCTTGAAGATTAGATGGTCTGGCTGCATGTGTGTCTGATCCAGACTGCGGTCCATCTCCATTTGGCTCTGTGCGCTGGACTGAGCACAGACGGCTGGAGCTCTTTGAGGGGAAACTCTTTCCGAGGGACCGGAGAGACCCCACGCGCGGTATGGCGTTCAGCAGAGCGGCATGCGTAATTCCACCAAAGACCCATTTGTTTAGGTGTCTCTGCACCCCTGCATGGAAATAACTCAAAGAAGCTCCAGTGGGGCGTGGATGTACAAAACAAGACATTGGAACGGACGGCTAGCGCTCATCTGAGGCCCACTCAGCAAACTAGCGTTACGAGGCATCCAAGCCTGAATTGAGAATGCCTAAAACACTCAATTCAGCTCCTGAATTTGATTTGATGTGGCCAGCAGGATGCAGAATTGGATTTCAGATGTATGCATCTAGTGAAATGGACTGCAATTTATTACTGCCCTGAAGTGCTGTTTTTAAACATGTATTTACATATATAAATAAATGCATTTCTTTTATAAAGCAGACTTACTCTTAGATTATCATTAAAAATTAAAAAAAAAAAAAAAAAAAAACATTTGTTAAAAAATATTATATTATTCTATTTCTGTTTTTATACTATTCTATTTTATATTATATAAAATATTTAAAACATTTTATTATATAAAATGTAATCTCATGCATGCCGGTCTCTTGCTTTAAATTAATTATTTATTTGTTTGGTTGGTTGGTTATTTATTTATTTTTTGTATTTGTTTATTTTTTATATATTTTTCTTTTGCAATTCATTGAAATTGCATCTTTTCAATCTAAAAATTGTAATAATTTATATTTTTAATTACAAAATCACAATTGTAAAATTTTTAAATTACATAAGAAATTAAAAAATTGATTACATTATAATCTATTATGTACAGTACAGGCCTCATCTGTAAACAAACAAATAAATAATTTAACTAACTTAAGAACTAAATAAACAAATTTCATGATTTTTTTTACATAAAAATGTAAATATATATGTATACCTCTTTAACTTAATATGCATAATGTATTTCAAAAGAGACTTATTTTAAAAACATGTATAAACATTTGTTTACAGTATAAACGTTTAATTAATTTCTTATATTTTACATTTTACTTCATTATTCACATTAATCCCATTTTATGGCCCATTGTGAATTGTGACAATGCTCTAATTTACTGCACAATCTTAAAAATGTAAATAGTAAAGCAAATATTATTTGTGCTTTGTGTTGGACAAATGAAATTGCACATGCATGACTTGAATTTCATTGCAATGCAATTTAATAACATCCTCTTCCTGCCATTTCCATTCAAATTCCAATTCGACATCCTGTGAGACGTGACCGATTCGATTCATTTCCAGACTCACGAATCAAAAGGTAATCAATTCTTAAATTGTGAATTTGGCCCAACCCTGCAGCAAACACACATCTTGCATTAATGCAAATCCTGGAATGGCCATCGGCGCGCTGAGTCATCATGTTTGTCACGGTGAAGGAGCGATCAGAAGACGCCTTGCACGAGTTCCTCGGAGGCGCAGGAGATGATTGCTTAATGTGCTGTGCTGCTGCCATTAAGCTGCTGCTTTGAAGATGTGTGCAGATGCTCTCTAAACCACCGAGTAATCAGATGAGGATTGCGTAAGCCGGTACGGGGAGCAGTTTACAAATGATCACGCAGGATGGAGCGAATACAAAAGTGCAGACAGAGACTGTAATTAGGACAGCTCCCCTGGCAGATAGAGGTGCATGTGTGTGTTACTCCTTTGTTTGATTTCACACTGTAAGAGTCAAAATCACATGCACTGTGTTTGCATGCACAGATTTTGGTTGATCTGCATTCAAGTCATTGTGATTCTGAATGTAGTTTATATGGACTCTAAACCAAGAGGTCAAGGTTTGACTGGTCAGTTGGCCTATTCTGCAGTTAAAATGCCCGTTTGTGAATTTATGAATGTTCAGAAATAGCTGGGTATTTTGACATTTTGATCTGGCCAGCAACATAAAAATTGCAAATATTTTGTTATACTATAGCAGATGTTTTAACCAGTGCCCTTTTTGGTGAAATGGACTTACTCTCATATTCTGATATAAAAATTATTATATTGTATTATTTAAATTTTATTTATTAAAACAGTGTAATTATTATTATTATTATCATATTATTTGCAATCTAATATGTGCCAGTCTCTCACTTGAAATAACTAAATCATTTTAAGAAATGCACTTTACTAGTGATGGGCGCTTTTAAAAAAACTGCTTCATGTAGCTTCGAAACTTTTGTGAATCAATTGTTTCGAAACAGTGGTAAACAGTGGCCTAATTAAAAGGATATGAGAAGTAGTTAATAGTCTCTTACCGGCCTCTATATAGAAGCTGTCCATAAAACAAACAAAGCAAGCCCAAATTAATATAAATATTTTAAAAATACAGATACTTCATATTTAATGGTATTTTATTATTTTTATTGCATTTGATTTATTATAATTTCAATAAAACTTTTGCAGTGGGTTTTTAAAAGCTGTTTTTATGCATGTTTTAGCCTGAGTTTGTGTTGAATTTACACACTTTAGCAAGCGTCACTAGCGCGTGGTGTTTCGAAACAGTGAATCATTTTGCGAAGCAATTGATTCGAAGCTTCGAAAAGGTTCGTTTTTCCCATCACTACACTTAACTCTCAGATTATGATATAAAAATTATAATTTTCTATAACAATGTAAATAATTTCATTATATTTGTAATTCCAAAATTATTTTCTATTATATAGAAGATTTAAAAAATTACTTATATTTGTAATCTAATATGTGCCGGCCTCGCATATAAATTAATTATTTAACTAATTTCCTGAAATGGACTTACTTTCAGATTATGATTTAAAATAATTATTTTAAATATTTTTATATTATATGAAAAAATTAAAAATGTAATTATATTTGTAATCTAATATGTGCCAACCTCTCAATTTAAACAAATAAATAAACTATTTATTCATATAAATAAATAAATAAATAATACATATTTTTATGAAATGGACTTACTTTTAGATTGATGATATAATTCTGTGATAAGCAATGATAAGCAATTCTGTGGTTATAAAAATAAAAATACAAATTGTTCACATAAACAAAAAATATGTTCTCACAAAGAACTGCAAAGTTGAATGTCCATGATCTGAACACATTTTAATGAAATCACTATTAAGGGGAAAGTCTAGTCAGGGCACAAACCCAAAAGTTAACCTTTCAACACTCTTAGAAATGAGAAAAAGTAATTAAAAGTTTAAAGCTATTACATCATTTAAAATTATAGACTGTTTCCATAGTTTTCCCAGGGACAGAAAAGTTGCAGTAATTGAAGAATCTGTTTATATATTCAAGAGAACTCGCCCTATACTTGCAAATTCAATCTCTCCTGTCCCACCGGAACATGTCTACAAACATCTCATCTTGTTTTTCTTATCTTCTGCACATTCTGAACAGCTACTATAATGCATCTTGGTCGAGACAAATGAATGGACAATTTTTTTTGCTCTCTTGTACTGGAATGAAAGAGGCCGTGCACCGATAGACAGCTGGACGAGAGAGAGAGAGAGGGAGGAGGAATATATGAGCCGTGTTGTGTTTTGTTTTTTTGCTTTTCTTTGAGTTATTTGTGCAGGAGCGGTGCTGCACGCATTTGCCTACTGAAGTGATGTAGTCAGCAAGAACAAAGCAGCGCTGTGACTCACTAATATTAGACCATTCTGCCCCTCTGTGTTACTTCACAATCACCTGCACTGCATCCCAGTGCGAGCATATGGAACGTCTTAAAGGAATAGTTCACCCGAATAAGAAAATCATCTACTCACCCTCATGTTGTTCTGAATCTGGAGGATCTTCTTTCTTCAGTGCAACACAAAAGCAGCAGAATGTCCCAGTTGCTCTTTTCCATATAATAAAACCTGTGATCAGTCCAAAAGCGCATGACATGTCTTGACAAGCATTTTTCTTTTTCTCTTTATCCCTAGGTCTATATGACACATGATGCGAGAGCTAGAGCCATAAACTTCGTGTGACCAATATGATACTAGAAGTCCTTGCAGAAATAAGGTAAAATAAAAATAATTTTAGAGAGAGAGAGAGAAACAAAATATATTGTAAACTACATATATATATATACAGTGCCTTGCAGAGGTATTCAAACCCATTCATTTTTTTTTTCACGTTTTGTTATGTTGCAGCTTTATGTTAAACCGCTTTAAATTACTTTTTTTTCCACAACAATCTACACTCCACGCACCATAATGACAAAGCAAATAACAGGTTTTTAACATCTTTGCAAATTTATTAAACATAAAAAACCTAAATGATTCCATTGCATAAGTATTCAAA
>JAFVLL020018441.1:0-27176 GCA_021397915.2 Tor tambroides | reverse complement strand
TAACAGAATAAGATTTGAATTCCTAACGACTCGTTTAGGCGATTGCGAGTCGACTCTTTTTTTTTGATAGACAATAACTTTATATATCGTGCACTTTCGGCTTCACAACTTTGCAGAAAGTTTATGTTCACATACTGCTACATGACACACTGCATGAAAGGTAATATTCGAAAAGGCATAATAGGGGCACTTTAAACATTTGCAATGTTCTCTATGTCCTATTGCGAATAAAACATTGGTTCATGTGATTTGAAATTCTTTTAGTTTTCATTTTATTCAAGTTTAAAAAAACGTCCCAACATTTCCGGAATTCGGGTTGTAAACAAGAACAAACTTGAATCTCGTATTGTTAATGGACTTGCCACTCTTTACATTCACAGGAGTTGTCGTCCCTGTGCTTTCCACCAATTTTCCAAAACTCAGACAGCATTCGTGATCTGGATGCTGTGGTTGCCCTAAATAACATCTATGACTTGCTTCAGCTGCACCGTCGAGCTGTTGGCATGATGGAGGACCTGGAGGTGGAGCAGCTCAAGTCCAGCAGTGACCTCCACTACCAACATCTCACCAACTCCAGGCTAAAGGTTTGGTCTTTTTTATCACATATTTTATTTTATTTTTTATTTTTTATATTACTATGAATTTTCACTGTTTTGTAGGACCAGCTTGAACTTTCGAAAAAGGAAAACATTCGCTTGCATGAACGAGAGCGTCAGCTGGAAACAAATTTAAAGACTTTGCAAAACTGCCTAAAAGATTCAAAAGAAGAGGTATGAAAAATGAATGAGAAAGCTGTGATGTCATGTACTTTTTTTGCATGTTTTTTTGTTTTTTGTTTTATCAAATATGCTTTTTCCTTTAATAGGTACAAAGGCTGCAGGGTATCATTGCAAGCCGTGCCACACAATACAACCATGACATTAAGAGAAGAGAAAGGGAGCACAACAGAGTAAAAGAGCGCCTCAATCAACTACTCATTGCCAAAAAGGAAAATAAACAAGGTAATATGTATTACTTAAAGGGATAGTTCACCCAAAAATGAAAATTAGCCAAAGATTTACTCACCCTCAGGGCATCCCTTTAAAGGGGTCATGACATGAGAAATCAAATTTTCCTTGATCTTTTGGCATATAAGAGGTCTTCGTACCATTAAAACATCCTGGAAATTTCATATCTTAAAGCGTCCTCCTCATTATAAACAAAGCATTTATTTAATCAAGCTCCAAAAACGGCTCGTTTTGGATCTGAGGTGCAAGCTGACGTCACCCGGGCACAAACATTTGCATAAACACTGCCTCCAGAGCAATGCATCGATGAATAGTCATCTTCTCACCATAAGCCCCGCCCACTGGCATTCAGGCGCTTAAAGGGTTACTCCACCCCAAAATGAAAATTTAATCATTAATCACTTACCCCCATGTCGTTCCAAACCCGTAAAAGCTTCGTTCTTCTTCGGAAAACACAATTTAAGATATTTTGGATGAAAACTGTCCCATTGACTGCCAAGTAAATACCACTGTAAAGGCCCAGAAAAGTATGAAAAACATCGTTAGAATAGTCCATCTGCCATCAATGGTTCAATCTGAATTTAACGAAGCGACGAGAACACTTTTTCTGCGCAAAGAAAACAAAAACAACGACTTTCTTTGTCAGCCACGCCACAAAGATACGCTGTTTTCGTTCAAATCAAAGCGTAGAAAATGTATCCTTGTGGTGTGGCTGACACAGAACAGCATACGCTATTTGCGTTTTGTGGATACGCTCCAAAATGGCGCTACGCTGACGCAGAGGAGACGAATTGTTGAATAAAGTCGTTGTTTTCTTTGTGCAGAAAATGTATTCTCGTCGCTTCATTAAATTCAGATTGAACCACTGATGGCAGATGGAGTATTTTAACGATGTCTTTCATACTTTTCTGGGCCTTGACAGTGGTATTTACTTGGCAGTCAATGGGACATTCATAAGCCTCCCGGTTTTCATCCAAAATATCTTAAACTGTGTTCCGAAGACAAACGAAGCTTTTACGGGTTTGGAACGACATGGGGGTAAGTGATTAATGACAAAATTTTCATTTTGGGGTGGAGTAACCCTTTAATGGCTTGACACTTGATTACACTGAATGCAAGTGTCGCATTGTGTTGTGTTGCGTTGCGTCAAAAGCAAATAGAAATTACGATCACTGCCGCTGTCTTGTCTACATTGGATACAGTATACAGATGCGCTTTCACTTTCTGACATGGTCCACTCTCTTGAGTCTGTTGTCAATAGGACAAATGAAGTGAAAAAATGTTCACTTTGACGTGTTTGGTTTAAACAGCTCTTTCACGTGTTTGTACAGATATCAGAAGGATCCTAGCGTAAGGAACAAGCGTATAGTTTATTTTTAATGGCATCCCGGATCGTGTCAGAGGATTGATCAGAGAATTTTGTATTGTAAATGATGCACAGTGTCATGGAAAATTCACAAAGAAATATTTGTTGAAAGATGAAGCGGTACTAGATCTGACTGCAGCTGCCTCACAAACCGTAAGTAAATGATTTCATAATGCTTTGTCTGAAAATGACTCTTTTATTTTGATCATTCTGTCAAAACACTCAAATGCAATAGCGAGGAGGCATTGATACTGTTTCCTATGCAATGACGTTAGCCAATCAAAACAGGTCGTTTCAGACAGAGGGTCTGATTATTTTCCCACATATTTATTTGTTTTTTGTGCACAAAACTTTATTGAGATTATAAGTAAACATCAAGGAACATATTAAAATAATAAAAAATCCATGTCATGACCCCTTTAAATATACCTCTTAATAGAATAACATACTGAATATACTGTGTTAGTGGCATCTGTAAGACTTCTTATACAGTAAAATAGTAATATTGTGAAAAAATAATACAATTTAAAATAACTCTTTTTCTATTTTAATATATTTTAAAATGTATTGTATTGCTGTGATGGGAACGCTGAATTTTCAGCATCAGGCTTCAGTGTCACATGATACTTCAGAAATCATTCTAATATCATTCTAATAATAATACATTTTGTCTTTGAACGTTGATAATTATAAAGTTCACAGGAATAGCGTTTATGTGAATTTTTTTGTAACAAAGTCTTTTCCATCTCATTTAATCAGATGAATGCATCTGTTCTGAATGACAGTGCTTATGCTGATATACACTCAAAACCAGTGAAGTTCACTCACTGAACTTCATTTGCATAAAGAAACAATTCACCCAAAAATGAAAATTTGTAATTATTTAGTGACCCTAATGTCATTTCAAAATCTTTTGAAAATAACTTTTGCTTTGTGTCAGGAATGGAAGTTCTGAATTATGTTGGAAGGTCAGATGGTAGGAGATGTCTTTGGAAAACTGGAAAAACTGAATCCAGGTAAAATACCTAATCATTTTGGTTGTTTGTTGGTGTTTTAATTATTATATTTATAGTTCCCCTTCACTATAATATCATATGACAACTTTAGTCATTTTTTATGTATTTTTTTTTTTAGACATGAGGGAGATATGTACAAAACTCTTCTCAATGAATTTGATAACCGCCAGAGGGAGCTAATGGTGGAAAACATAGAGCTGAAGAAGGTGCTTCAGCAAATGAAACGAGAAATGGTGGGGGTTTTAAATTCAAAGAAGATGAGCCAAAAGGAAGAGAAGCAAAGCAATGATATGGATCAGGTACAGTATGACTGTCATGTCCATAACAACCATTTTACGCTAAAAACTTCATGATACAGCTCATAATTGTTTGTGTGTGCTAATGGTATTTTGAAAAAAAAAATCATATTTCAGTCGACTCTGCAGACAAATTCTGATGACGATGAACTTTTGAAAGGACCTCCGGAGATGTCATGTGATCATGCTCGGGAGAAACTCACCAACAGCATTCGTCAGCAGTGGAGGAAACTCAAGCACCATGTTGAGAGATTAGACAGCCAAGGTAGAGGATACCATTCACAGACTTTTAAGGCAAACAGAATTTAGTCTCACCTTTTTGTTCATCACCATCTCTTTTTTTATTTCTTGAGCAGCATTATCACCTAATGCACAGAACATTACACATTAGACACACAAACTTATTGTAAAAATAAAAATACAGTGAAAGGTGTTGTATTTTGTGTTGAAGCATCCATGGTGCAAGATGGAGACAGTGAAGAGATGATCTCCAAACAACTCCATGAAGAGGAGATGGAGAGGCTCAAACTAGAAATCCAGCAGTGTAAAGAGTTTATTCAGACTCAACAGCAACTTCTCCAAGTAAGCAGAGGCACAGTTTCCTTAAGTCAGTGTCATTGATGCTTAAAGGGATGGTTCACCCAAAAATGAAAATTCGATCATTAATTACTCACCCAAACCCGTAAGACCTCCGTTCATCTTTGGTACACAAATTAAGATATTTTTGATGAAATCCAAGAGCTCTCTGAGGGTACTACCACAGTGGTTCAACCATAATTTTATGAAGCTATGAGAATACTTTTTATGTGCAAAGAAAACAAAAATAATGACTTTATTTAAATATTTCTTCTCTTCTGGGGCAGACTGCTGCTATTATCGAGAGTACCATGATGCATGCGTGTGATACTGCTGACATAGAACACGCCAGAGGCATTTCCTCTGAGGAGGCAAGGGAGGCAGTGTCTCCTCAAAAAAAATGGATGAGAAAATAATTGATATTACAAAAATTAAACAACGCAAATTTGACTACATATGAAGTCTAAAATTCACTCGTTTTTATAAAGTAACACTGTCTAACAGCGACACCCACAGGTAAAGTTACAGCGGAGGCTTGCCTCCCTTTGGTCCATTGACTTACAACAGAGACCCCATAGCGTGCCGTGGGTTTAGTGGGGGGTAATTGAGAGTGAATGGGGGAAAGTCACGTGAGAGGAGGCAATGCCTCCATCGCGCTATAATTGGATAGGATTGGTTATGATTGGATGTGATTGGTTCATGCGATAAATTCCGCCTCTTGTTTTCATGCAAGCTCTGGCCTGAATGAAGAAAATGATGGCGTAATTGACTAAATATAAAGTAAGTAAACAATTCACTCGCTTAGATATCACTGCTTTGTGTCACGTCAAAATAAAATTTGAAATGGCCTGAAAACGTGATGACTGTGTCAGTTAGTGAGTATTCAGCTTGATGAAATTAAAGATTTATCTTTGTGTCTATGACAGTGTTTACAGCGATGACCTGAAAATAAGTTGACTATTAAAAAGAACAGCTGAACATCAGTTCACAAATAAACTCTCCGCCTTGTTGGCAGAGGCTATTTACACTAATTCCGTCCACCAACGTAAGATTACTACAAAAGACGATAGTTTAGTAACAGCTCCAGTGCCGTAGATGGTAAAGCGTCTATGGTTTGACGCAATCGACTCGATTGAAACGGTTCGATTCCACCTTTTGCCAAACTTTTTTTTTCTCCGTTTTTAAATCTCATATCACATCGAGTAGTTGTAGGGATGGCTTATATTGTCCCAGTATGGTCTCATCCATTTAATAATTTGAATTAAAATTATAATTCACACTCAATACGTTATTATTGCATAATGTTTTATAATGTACTACAGTATGAAGGTGCAGATAATTTCCGCTATTTAAAATATGTAGTATAAATACCTTGACATTTTTGGGTGAACCATCACATTAAAATCACAAGCAAACACAAGTAGAGATGCTTTCCTACACTCTTAAAAATAATGTTTGCAAAAGGGGGTTTGCCATATTGATCAGACAAAATCCAACGAACGTGTCTGTTGCCATTTGTTGGTGTCTGTCTGTGTAGTTTGAATTGGCCTGAAGAGTGTAGACCAGCTTCACCAGAGCAAGAGAATATGAATATTGTTTTACTTTTTACAGCAACAGCTCAACACTCCCTGTGATGAGGAGACTGCAGCTGTTCTGAATGATTCCTACATGCTGGAAGAGAAGGAACGTTTGAAAGAAGAGTGGAAAGTGTTTGAAGAACAGAGGAAAAACTTTGAAATGGAAAGGAGAAATTTCACAGAGGCTGCCATCAGATTGGGCCACGAGGTTTTGGCTTACAATTGGTTTTAACGTACTTCTGAATTCAGCTCTTAATTTATCTTGATTTTAATCACATTTTTCTTTTTCTCTTCAGAGGAAATGTTTTGAGGATGATCGTGCAATGTGGCTCAAACATCAGTTTCTGAACACAACATTTGCAGACCAGATGAAACCACAAAGTCGCATGGCTGATGAATTTTCAAAGCGTGAGTGATTAGTTTATCCTTTTTACTATCTTAATTTCTCTTTGAAATGAAACTAATCTTGATGAATTGTTTTCCAAATTTCCTGATTTTGTCAGATTCTGGTCGTGAAGAGAAGCTCATTTCAATTTCTGGTAAAGTGAGCAAATCTCATCTGTAGTCTCATCCATGGAACTGCTTGCAGATGAACCTACTTTTCTTCCAACACCAGAGGAGAGATACCGGGAACCAATATGAATGTGAATGACGTCTGCAAGTATCTTTATGAAGAACTTTCAGCATATGGACATGAATATTAAAGGTGCCATAGAATGCACTGATACAATATTTTAAATTGTTCTCTGATATCTACATAGAAGGAATGTGGCTTAGGTAAGGGCAAAAAATCTTCAGAAACGGTTTTACATGTCCATTTAAAACCATAAGATTTGTCTCTAGAATGAAATGGTCTGTTATTACCTTATTTGGAAGGGTCATGAGTAATAATGTTGAGCTCTGCTCTGATTGGCTGTTTCACAGTGCGGCTCATTTCAGTAGCTCACATAGCAGGAAGGAAACACAGGGAAAATATATATTTCAGTGCTTTCTCAATTATACTGTAAATAAAATACGGGCATCAGGGAGCCGCTATTAATATGCGGGACATTGAAACTGCTTTCGAATGTTTTTAGTTTCACTTTCACTTTCGAGTTCGCGATCACACGTACTCTGTTTATACTATGGAGCGGCAATACTTACCACACATTTTACAAGATCAGATGCTTGTCAGTGGTGCTCAGGATCTGTAAATCATTCGCCTCATCCTCAGTCATCTCTCCTTAACTCTGTTTATGTGGTAAGTGAAATCTTATGTACTGTAATGTAACAGGCTACTGCTAGCAAGAAGCTAACCATGTCCCTTTAGTGGCTCGCATTATTTTATTAGAACGCGATATTTGCTATCCGTGCCTTTCTGAATACAGACACCAACCCATCGCTGTACTTCACATCCCCTGCACAGCCTGGAACATAACATTTATTTCCATGATCTGCCATTTTCGCTGTTGTCCTCGCTAGTTTCTTCACAATACCTGTAGAACTTCTGATGGTTCGGCTGGCGGCTGGCCTAGAACATGGGCAGGTATATGCAAATCGTACATATTAGTGATCCCGACTGTAACGTCACAGTCGGCGTTATGTTCTGATTCGCCTATTTTTCAGTGGACTTTTGCATTCACGAGGTTTACATAAGAAGGAAGAAACAATGGTGTTTGAGGCTCACGGTATGTCATTTCCATGTACAGAGCTGTTATTATTCAATGATGCCAAGGTAAATACAGTTTTCCATTCTATGGCACCTTTAAAGGGGTGGTTGATTGTGATTTCACTTTTTTAACTTTAGTTAGTGTGTAATGTTGCTGTTTGAGCATAAACATTATCTGCAAAATTACGACGCTGAAAGTTCAATGCAAACAGAGATATCATCTTTTAAAATTGTGGCAGCTCCATCAATGAACTGTGTTCCAATTATAAACTTTATGTGTATAGACAGACAGATATTTTTCACATAGCTACGAGAAGCGTTAAACATGGACGCGCACACAGTAGCGAGCAACACTTGCTGGCAAACACTTCTTGCTTTTACAAAATAAAAATTGCATTAAAAAAATGCTACAGTGCAATCATGTATTCTGATGTATTAAAGCTTTAACCTGGATAAAACCATATATTAAAAGCTAACTTAAGCAGTAGCACTTACAAATAACAATATATCTTAAAGTATGAGACAACAATAAACAAAAAACATACCATTCTGAAATGTCCTGTAAGAGCCGTGCTTGCACAGGTTCAGCACGATCTTCTTCACTAATATTATCTGGGTCTCAGTCGGGCTCAAATTGATGAGCACTATTGAAACGCCATTGTTTACAATACAACTGGAGTGCATTCTGAGGTGAGGGGTGTGACGTTTCTGGACGTGCACTAGGCAGTTGAGTGAATCACAACACAATGGGACAGCTCTGAGCCCATTGCGTATTTCTGGGGGAGGGGCTTCATAAAACCAGGAAATCATCGGAGCATTCATAGGAGAAGGGACAGAGCATTGTAAAATAAAGGAAAATTATATGAAAAATAATGCGTTTAAAAAAAAAGATATGTTAGACTGCACCCCATAAACACAATTAAGCCTAGAAAAAAAGCAGTCAGCCACCCCTTTAAACAGAATCGTGTGTCAATTTGTCATAGGATTGTAAGAGTAAAGGCTACTGAATATTATAAGCCTCTGAATTTTTATGTTTTAAAAGCATTGTTTAAATATCATCATATAGATTGATTATTGATCATCATCAATATCTTTTTGAAACATTTTGCATTTTTATTTAGAAATTCCATATATTGTGTTTTGCTAAAAGAAATGAACTCTTTATATTTTTAGTTTTTGATATGTTGTAGTTCTATTAGTTATAGCTTTTATGGCTTACCCACAGTTCATTTTTAGTAACTTATTTTTTGTTACTGATTATACTGTATATTATGGTCCCTTCAATCTAAGTTGTAAAGAATAATGCATTTTAATCTTTATCAAATAGTTTGTCCACTGATTACGTTGTGTATTTGCATTTGAACCTACATTTAGCATATTTGTATATTTTAGATTTTTTGTAAATTATCACTGTAGACCAATGTGCACCATCATTGTTTACATCAACTCCTAAACCACAAAGTTTTCTTGTTGCATGTGGATAGAGTGCTTAATATAGTCATATATTAATTAATATAGTCATTAATATAGTCAACTTATCATACTTAATGCTAAGAACTGATTCTAAAATTAGTGTAATTTAGATATAATGCATACTAAGAAATGAGCTTATAAAGTTGCAGTGCTATGTAATAATACTCTAGACAGTGTTTCAAAATGCTTTATTCAGTATTTATTCAAATAAAGAAAGTAACTCATGGAATAATTACAGTTTCATATTTCAAAAACAACAACAAAAAAAAAAGGGTAATAGTACCCTTGTTGTCACAGGGTTCTAAATGCAAAGAAACATTTAACGTTTTCACATATGAAAAGGTTTGGAGGAGCACGATCAGATAATCAACCAATAATATATATAATCAACTAATATATATATATATATATATATATATATATATATTAGGGGTGTAATGGTTCACAAAATTCACGGTTTGGTTCGATACCATACAGTGGTGTCATGGTTCGGTACATTTTCAATATAGCAAAAAGAAAGAAGTGCCAGAGACATTTCCTTGATTTTTAGTTCTTTCTGCAATTTCTTTGGCAATTTTTTTTTTTTTTTTTACAATTTTTTTATTTATTAAAACTAATTTTTTACTTTGAACTAGGGGTGTCCCCGACTAAGGATTTTTATAGTCAAATCTTGCCAATAGTCGACTGATAGTCGAATCATATGTTTGGGGGCGGGGCCAAAATACATTACCAAGAATCAAGTCAGACATTGGACAGTCATATTTACTGACGTTAACACACAGGGAAAATGTGTAACGGATGCCTCGCAGATACAAAAATAATGTTTTATGTTTTGATTAAAAGATAGTTAACACTAAACGTCAGCGAAACCCTAAGAATTCACAACATTTTTTACAATAGTCCTCTCATTATAACGTTATATATATGACAGTAGTTATTAATGTTCTGCATTTGAGCTGCGCGTGCTGAAGATGACTAGTAGAATGAAGCATTTGATAGCAGGTTTTTAATCAGTGGGATTTAACTAATTTATCTCATATAGAATACGGTTCGTTATTTATACAACACAATGTCAATATTATGTCTTATAGGCTATCTGCACAAAATGCCCCGAATGCAGAAGTGAACGTGTCTGCACGGCTTTTATGGACGAGTTCTTCATGCAACAACGCGCACAAACACGGCAACTAAACTCTAAAAATTCACAGCGTTTTATAATAGTGTTCTCATTATAATGTTATGTATATGACAGTTCCAGTCATAGTTATTAATATTCTGAATTGTTATTTGTACTGCTCACACTGGGTGTTCTGCCATCATCTTGTCTGTCTCACCTCACTCTTCTTGTCAGCTTCTCCTCACGTGATATATGAAATCTGATCTGTGATGCGACTGTAGTTTGGCAGCCGCATTCAGTTTTAATTGTAGTGTCTGTTCTCTAACTGAACTAAATTATTTTATTTTTATTACTATAAAAAATCTAAACGACGGTGGGGGCGGTGGGCAAGTGACATAACGTGTTGTGGCTTCACACCGGAAAACAGTCAACACCGACTATCGCAGCAAGCCTAGCTAACGTCGGCAGCTTCGTGTCATCTACACACTCATTAAACTTTGAGGAGTGAGGCACTGACAAATAACGGTCATTGCAACACTGTAAAGTGATGGTGCTATGGAGCCATGTGCTTTTTAAAAATATTTTAGGGTTAACATTGGATTGTCAGCTCGGAATATACGCTAATTTGACTAGAAACACTGGAGACCAGAAATGCAAAGCATGCTTCTGGTCAAGAGTCAGGCGTGACTTCAGCATTCAGGAAAAACGTGTATATATATATATATATATATATATACACACACACACACACACACACACATATATATATATATATATATATATATATATGTTACAAAAGACAATGAACTTTTTCACGATATTCTAATTTTTTGAGATACACCTGTATAGTAGTTAAACATGAGATATCATTCCTTTTGGGTAAATTTCGCGTGCAGTCTTTGGTCTCATTAAACTATTATTTGTTCCAGAGCAAATAGTTTTTGCTGAGGGCAAAATCTCATGAGGTTATTTTATGTAACTCCAATGCTATATATAGCACTGCCTTTGTACTTTTGACTGAATTGCCTAGCAACATTTATAATGGCTGTTGTTGTTGTTTATTAAATATTATTATTCAATAAATGATATTTTATATACAGTGGGGGAAAAAAATATTTGATCCCCTGCTGATTTTGTATGTTTGCCCACTGACAAAGAAATGATCAGTCTATAATTTTAATGGTAGGTTTATTTAAACAGTGAGAGACAATAACAACAAAAAAATCCAGAAAAATGCATTTCAAAAAAAGTTATGAATTGATTTGCATTTTAATGAGTGACACAAGTATTTGACCCCATCGCAAAACATGATTTAGTGCTTGGTGGCAAAACCCTTGTTGGCAATCACAGAGGTCAGACGTTTCTTGTAGTTGGCCACCAGGTTTGCACACATCTCAGGAGGGATTTTGTCCTCATCCACCGCCTCGTCCATCGTCCCTTTGATGCGGTGCAGTTGTCCTGTCCCCTTAGCAGAAAAACACCCCCAAAGCATAATGTTTCCACCTCCATGTTTGACGGTAGGGGTCATAGGCAGCATTCCTCCTCCTCCAAACACGGTGAGTTGAGTTGATGCCAAAGAGCTGGATTTTGGTCTCACCTGACCACAACACTTTCACCCAGTTCTCCTCTGAATCATTGGCAAACTTCAGACGGGCCTGTACATGTGCTTTCTTGAGCAGGGGGACCTTGCGGATGCTGCAGGATTTCAGTCCTTCACGGCATAGTGTGTTACCAATTGTTTTCTTGGTGACTATGGTCCCAGCTACCTTGAGATCATTGACAAGATCCTCCTGTGTAGTTCTGGGCTGATTCCTCACCGTTCTGATGATCATTGAAAGTCCACGAGGTGAGATCTTGCATGGAGCCCCAGACCAAGGGAGATTAACAGTTATGTTGTGTTTCTTCCATTTGCGAATAATCGCACCAACTGTTGTCACCTTCTCACCAAGCTGTTTGGCGATGGTCTTGTAGCCCATTCCAGCCTTGTGTTGGTCTACAATCTTGTCCCTGACATCCTTGGACAGCTCTTTGGTATTGGCCATTGTGGAGAGTTTGGAATCTGATTGATTGATTGATTGATTGATCGATCAGCAAGATTTCTGGCTCCCAGATGTCTTTTATACAGGTAAAAAACTGAGATTAGGAGCACTCCCTTTAAGAGAGTGCTCCTAATCTCAGCTCCTTACCTGTATAAAAGACACCTGGGAGACAGAAATCTTGCTGATTGATAGGGGATCAAATACTTATTTGACTCATTAAAATGCAAATCAATTTATAACTTTTTTGAAATGCGTTTTTCTGGAATTTTTGTTGTTATTCTGTCTCTCACTGTTCAAATAAACATACCATTAAAATTATAGACTGATCATTTCTTTGTCAGTGGGCAAACATACAAAATCAGCAGGGGATCAAATAATTTTTCTCCCCACCACACATAGTAATATTTAGAATTGGGAAACAGTGGGAGTATGTGTGTGTGTGTTTGTGATGGTGATTTTAGTGACATGTTCCGCCATAAGATGGCGACAAGACACTGTTTTACGAGTCAGCAGTAAAGACATTTATTTTGAAAGAGAAAAAAGTACTTTTAAAAGTTATTTTTACTTTCAACACCTTGTACGCAGCCAACAAATGTACTGAGCTGCACTGTCATCGTAAATCGTCCTTAACAGATAAAAGTATAGTATGACAAAGAGAGCATCCCTTTCCTCAGTAGACATTCAAACTAATGGAGCATAGCGGTAGTTCTGGCAGGCCATGTTAGTCAAGCTCGCATCAGCTGACACTCAGCTGATCCACGTCTACCTATAGGATCACGACACCAATCATAATTCCCTTCATAAGGTCCCTTCAGTCATTATTTTAATGTAGAAATACAATAAGCTTTCAATAAAGCAACTCAAAGTTCCTTCATTACTAGTTCTAAAGTGACGTTTTGGAATTAGTAACGGAGGCTTGGGCTCAGCTGTTAAACTGTCAATTTTGGATTTGAATCTGTGTTGGAAGGAAGTAGTTCTGTGCGAAAGAGGGCTTTTAAAGACACTCCGTTATTGTTTCTTATGTAACTACACACTTGTGCCTATGGTCGAATCACAGCCATGATATAAATCCATAGCTCACGTCTACTCGTGTGGTATTGCTCATATATACAGCCAACTCACCTCTGTCCCACCTCTGTTTTCCAGCATCCCAACTCCTCACTCTTAACTATTCTTATCCCAGTTTAGGGATATTGGAGTTCTCTGGGTTCAGGCTATATTCAGAGTTCGGAGCCCTCCCTCAGGACAGCACGCCAAATGTGCTTACTATTTGGTCAATCCGATTATATGTAAGTGCAAACTCGTGAAATGTAAAGTTAAAACTTAGTTTTAGTCAAATAGTTTTATATTTTATGTTTTCATTTTCAAAACAGAATGATGCCATACCTTTCTTTTCGATGACACACACACACACACATTAGCATTGGCGCATGTGAGGTAAACTTGCTCAAACAATGACTACTTGCTCACTCGGACAAACTGAGTTGCTAACCATCTTACAATGACAGCTGTCAGTGTGAAAACCTTGTCGTCTCAGCCTCAGACGTCATGTCCACGGACTGCTGGCTGAACACCTGATGCATACCACACGCTTACTCTGCGTTCCATTCGGAAGGGCTCATCCCTATGCTGTAATCCTTTCGAAGCTCTCATTCTGGAGGGTAAACCCTTTGAAGGGATTAGGGCATAGGAATGAGCCCTTCTGAATGGAATGCAGGGTATGACTCCAAACAACTTCCTAGTGCAAAGGATCATGGAGACCTGAAGTGTCCATCAGTTGTACCCTTCGAAATCCTTCATTCCGAAGGACCCTTTGAAGTGGCCAGTTTTGAGCACTTCGGTTTGGAATGGCCCTTCAATATGGCGGCCATGATTGTTTTCACTCCAAAGTGCCCTTTGGAGGGTGATATACAGTGGGTAAAATAAGTATTGGACATGTCACCATTTTTCTAAGTAAGTATATTTCTAAAGGTGCTGTTGACTTGAAATTTTCACCAGATGTCAGTAACAACCAAAGTAATGCATACATACTAAGAAAACAAAACAAATAAGTTCCGAAATTAAGTTATGTGTAATAAAATGGAATGACACAGGGAAAAAGTATTGAACACGTGAAGAAAAGGAGGTTCAAAAAGGCATGGAAAGCCACCAGCTGAAATCGATCAGTAATTAGAAAGCAATCCTGCCCCTTGTCATTTCAGCAAGACAATGATCCCAAACACAGCCAAGGAAACTCAATTGGTGAGATGGCCCAGTCAATCACCTGACTGAATCCAATAGAAAATAAGAACTAAAGATCAGAGTTCATAGAAGAGGCCCACAGAACCTTCGAGCTTTGAAGACTGTGTGGAAGAATGGGCCAAAATCACACCTGAACAATGCATGCCACTAGTTTCTCCATACAGGAGGCGTCTTGAAGCTGTCGTTACCAACAAAGGCTTTTATATGACGTATTAAATAAATTTCAGTAGTTAAATAGTTTTTCCTTGTGTCATTCCATTTTATTACACATTACTTAATTTCTTAATTTCTATTTGTTTGTTTTCTTTGTATGTATGGATTACTTTGGTTGTTACCGACATCCGGTGAAAATATCATGTCAACAGTACCTTTAGAAATATATTTAATGAGAAAAATGGTGACGTGTTCAATACTTATTTTACCCGCTGTGTCCCATTTGGAATGCACCGCCAGCTAGAAACTTTGATTTCCGGGAGACGTGTGTGTCGCGTTCTTTAACGTTCTACCTGGAAACAAAAAGATGCCATGATGCCAAACCCCCT
Organism: Tor tambroides; assembly: GCA_021397915.2. Classification (NCBI taxonomy): domain Eukaryota; kingdom Metazoa; phylum Chordata; class Actinopteri; order Cypriniformes; family Cyprinidae; genus Tor; species Tor tambroides. The sequence goes on along the minus strand of JAFVLL020018441.1, from coordinate 12,278 downwards.
CATGGAAGAAGTTGTCAAATTTACAACTGTGATGATGAGTGCTTATCAGGATCAACTAAATGCCAGATATTCAAAAGTATGTGAAATATTTAAAGTTTGCGGCACAGAATCTTTAAAATATGTTCAAGAGTTTTACACAAAGGTCTGTTATTGTGACGACATTTCCACTATGATGCGGCACAAAACGAAATGTAATTGGTTGCTTTACTTGTCAGTCATATGGCCTCTTGGCCTTGGCCATTCAAAGCAGCCAAGGTTCCCAGGCCTTCTGCTGTCAGTCTGAAGGTCTGGCTACGCAAGACTAAAAACTTTGTCCCAATATGTTTTTGATAAATTTTGGACACAGAAGGACCACCTCTTGTCGAGGAGCCAGTGTTGCCAATTGAGCGATTTTGTAGCTAGATTTAGCTACTTCCCCACCCCTTTTGAGACTTTTTTCAAAAGTTTAGAGACAAATATAACTATAGCAACTAGCTGGACAAACCTTATCTAAGTTCTTATCTTGCCCACTGATCTAAATTCATCTTTATATAGATCAGTGAATTTGCCATTATGATGTCATCTAGTGACATTTAGCTACCAGTTTTAGCTACTTTCAAATGAAAGCAGTTGGCAACACTGCGAGGAGCATTCAAGTGGGACTTAAATATGCCATAGAGGGATATTAGATTTTAAAATAAATATGGTGGGTAACAAGATAAATTTGGGAGCGAGGGTTTACAGATCACAATGCAAGCGATCACAATCACAATGCATGATCGCAGATGACAACATCCAGGGTCAACACTGTTCATGTACCGCAGGGTACGATTAAATTAATTTACTGGTTGGTGTATGCTGGTGCATGTTGGCTGTCGATGTCCTCCTTGGGAATTAAGCTGTTTTATGTTATGACATGGCTTTTTAAGAAGTGTTTTAGGCGGGGGTTTTTTAGTTGTCTTGGTTATTCTGAGTGACGCTGATGAAAAGACGGCCTGTTTGCATAGTCTGAGTGCTTTTCGGGACTTCTCAGGATTTACGGTTTGTCTGCTGGACTACCGGGCTGTTTATTGGACACTGTACATTAACTCTATAGTTTTATGCCTGTTTCACACATACTCCGTTTGTGGTGCGTATTTTTTTCTGCACCCATGTTAAAGGGGTCCTATTTTGCTTTTTCACTTTTTGAATTTTAGTCAGTGAGTAGTGTGTATGTTTGGGCAAAAAAAAAAAAAAAACCCCTACAAAGTTACAAATCTCAAAGTCCACTCCAAAGGGAGATATTTCGTTTTTAAAAAATCCCTTTTCAAGAACTACAACGGCTCATTTGGAGTACAGCGTTGTTTTCCGGGTGTTGTGATATCACAAAGTGGCCCATTGGAATATTATTAAAATAAATCCCGCCTACGGAAATTCGAATGGTTGAGGGAACACAGCTACTGTAAAGACCCTATCCATACTGAGAGCAGTGTTGTATGCCCCAATGAAGCCTGCCAAGCAACTGTTAAGAAACTGACAGAAGAGTGTTTACCAGATTGAGGGCAGAGGTCTATCAGCTTCGGAACAGGGTAAGCAAGTTATCTTTCCAGCAGGAGATGTTCAAGGACAATGATGACATGGTGCAGGACTTAACTGGCCTTCCATCCTTTGCCAAGCTGATGGTTGTCTTCACTTTTGTGTCAGAGTTCCTTAAGGTGGGACCTGGATTGAATCCCTTTCAAAGCTTTTTAATGACTCTAATGAGAATGACATTGGATTCACCACTCCACTTCTTGATATATATATATATATATAAATATATATATATATATATATATATATATATATATATATATATATATATATTTCATGTGTCAAAGCCTACTGCAGGCCGAATTTTTAACAGTACGTTAAATGTCTTGCATGATAGGATGTCTGGATTCATAATGTGGCCCAGTAAGGAACAGATTCAAATTAGTTTACCCATGTGTTTCAAAAATAGTAGTTACAGAAATTGTACATCCATAATAGACTGCTTTGAAATTTTCATCGAGAGACCTAAAAACTTGAGAGCCCGAGCACAAACATACTCACAATATAAGCACCACAATACTGCCAAGTACTTGATATCAATAACTCCACAGGGAGTCATCATTTGATAAGCACTTGACCGAAAACTGTGGCTACCTGGAAAATCTGTTACCTGGTGATTTGGTCCTAGCAGATCGAGGGTTCACAGTAGGAGATGCTGTGGGATTGTACAGTGCTCATCTCAAAATACCTGCCTTTACTAGAGGGAAAAAGCAACTGCATCCAAGTGAACTTGAGTATTCAAGGGGGCTAGCAGCTGTCCGGATCCATGTGGAACGTGTCTGGTCTCGTGAGGAACAAGTACACAATCTTACAAAGCACAATACCCATCTCTCTTTGCCAGGCTTCAACTCCAGGAGAGCTTACATCTCTTGACAAGATGGTCAGAGTCTGCTGTGCCCATCTGTTGTGCCCTCAGAATAGAGACTGTTTATGTAGAATAGAGATTATTTAATTGTGTCCCCAGTGTAACACATAACAGCATGAACAGTTGTTTGTTTTTATATAAGTCTGTTTAAGTCTGTTTTTATTTGCAATAAAAAAAACAGGTCGCCGTAAAATACACTGCTCTTATTCTGCTCAATGTTAACAATTATTTGACATAATTCATGAAAATTCAATGTGAAAACTATGTGTTGTTAAAATTACGCATTTCAACTGTGTGCAAATATTTATTTGCACTGAATGTTACAAGAGTTATAAGAACACAAGGCATTTTAAAGTACATTGTAAACAAACATTTAAATAATTTTAATTTTTGAGTGAACTAACCCTTTAAAGGGTTAGTTCACCCCAAAATGAAAATTGTCATTCATTACTCGCCCTCATGTCGTTCCAAAACCGTAAGACCTTCGTTCATCTTAGGAATACAAATTAAGATATTTTTTGATGAAATCGGAGCATTATATGACCCTTCATAGACAGCAACACAACTGAAATGTTCCCAGTCCCAGAAACGTAGTAAATATATCGGTAAAACAGTCCATGTGACATCAGTAGCACAACTTCACTTTTGCGATGCTTCGAGAATACTTTTTTTGCGCAAAGAAAACAATAATAACATAATTTACTCAACCATTCTTCTCCCCCGAGTTACGTCTTCCGCCATTTTGGAGAATACCTAATGCGTACGCATTGTGATACTCTCTAAAATGGCAGAAGACGTATCTCGGGGGAGAAGACTGGTTGAGTAAATGTTATTTTTGTTTTCTTTGCGCAAAAAAAGTATTCTCGTAGCATCGCAAAACTGAAGTTGAGCCACTGATGTCACGTGGACTGTTTTACCGATATATTTACTACGTTTCTGGACCTGGGAACATTTCAGTGGCATTGCTCTCTATGGAGGGTAGTGCTCCGATTTCATCAAAAACATCTTAATTTGTGTTCCGAAGATGAATGAAGTTCTTACAGGTTTGGAAGGACATGAAGGTGAGTAATGACAGAATTTTCATTTTGGGGTGAACTAACCCTTTAAGTCATAATACAGAAAAATCTTTTTTTATATTTCAATAAAAGTAAAATATGATTTTATTGTGTAATGCATAAGTTCCATGGAGGTTACACTGAAAGGACAGTGAAGTCTAAGGGTTGAAAATACTACACTTTTTTTCTGCACTCCACACATTCGGTACCCTGCTCAATTTAAGGCAAGACTTGTGAAAGTGCTTACGCCTACACTACTCAGATGTGCAGGTCATGTCATCTGTGTAACAAGGTTTACCACAGTAGCATCCCATTTCAGGTGGCTGATCAGTGATTGCAGTGTCTGTGGGAGTATGGCGTGGTGCTGTATACCATTTCCCCAACAGCTGTGGTAGAACTCCGGTCTTGATGAATTCAACCACTTTGAGGTAGGCATTGTGGAAGAAAACAGGTTCACACTTGATCCGCTGGATGAAAAACTCCTGTGGTGTCCACACCATAAAATCACAGTAACTCACAGTGGCAACATGCATTTGAGCTTGCACTTGATACATGAACTCTAATAGGCCATCACCATGGCAAGTGCATGTTACCATGCCGTCAGGTGTTGCTCCAATCCAGGGGATGTCTGCGTTGATGATGAACCCTGATGCTTGAACCTGGAATATACAGTAGGGGTGGAACGATACACAATATATAATATTTCCATATTTGCGATGTAATGTATCTGAATTACGTAGATACGAATCAGTCTTATGTAAATTATAGGCTTTGTACGTGATACAGAGGCGGGTGCGCTGATGTTTGGTTCACTGTATTTTATTTTGATAAAGTGCCAGCTGTGCTGTCAAGTTAGCAATGCTGGAACTGATGTGTTTTTGTGTGTGTGTGTGCACGCGCGCCAGCGCGATCATTTCAGCTATTTCCTCAGCAGAATTAACATTAAACACTTATTGTCTTATTAATAATGCATCACTGTATAAAGGTCTGCTTTTATTTGTGTACACTCACAATTAAAACAAAACAATGTGCTTTTTTAAAATAAAGAAAACAAATAGGATGTCGTTTTCTGCCATTTGAGTTTCCTTTCTGTGAACAAATTAAGAGTGTCAAAAAATGAACTGAAACTCAGCATATAGCCTATTGGCTACGTTATGTGTCACACTGTTTTTTCCTCTTGTTTATCTGTAAACTAAATCAAATATATTTCAAGAATTTATTCCTTGTATGTATATATGTACTGCAGATTATATATATATATATATATATATATATATATATATATGTATATATATCTCCCTTGTGCAACCTTATGGACATTTTTGTCCATTTTAGTTTTTTTTTTTTGTTTTTTTTTTGATAATTTTGCCTGTGTTAATGCTAACTGCATAAATTTTGGCTCAGGTGTGTATTTTTATTGGAATTTTAATATTCCACCCTCATTTCCTTTAATAAATCTATTTTACACTAGGTACAAAAAAGTGAACCACTCAGCACCTTTTGGACAAAAATGTCCCCATTGAAAACCATTAAAACTGCTATTTTTAATCACAGCACCGTTTAACTGTAAAATGATGTAATTTTTGTTAATAGGCTTTCATTCTGTTGGCAAGGCTTCACATTTAATTTTTTCACAATTTTTTTTACCAGATGGTGCCATTTTTTCAGGTTTGGTCTATAAAAGGCCTATAAAGCAAATACTCACTGTATTCCTGTTTTCTGCTTCAGCTTATTATAGAGCCAACTGGATAAATAATGCAGCTATACTTGTGTGGGTGTGTTGGTATAGATGTCAGAGTGTGGTTTGTATGTGTGTCATTAAAAAAAAAAAAAAAAAGAGAGAAACTCTACTGCAAATCACAAATCCAAGCACTGTGTGCACCAGCAGAGTTTTGCTGGCATCTAATGGGGAAAATTTGGTACTGCGCCCAAACAATCTTACTGAAAGCTAATTTTGAGATCAACCTCAAATTTAGAACACATTTTGTTTAGATTTATGGCTTTGATTTTCTAGCAGGTTTAGAGTTCAACATGTTTCATAAAATATTCATAAAATATAAAATATTGTTCATAAATCATTTTCATAAACTTAAACCTTTATAACTTTTTTTGGTTTCACTTTTACTTCAACAATAATCTGCCGTGGGTCTTCTTTAAAATGAGACCAAACTGAAGTCTGTGATCCCAAGCTTCCAATTTTTATGACTGTTTTTTGACATGGACATTTTTGTCCACTATGGACCTAAGTGTAACTTTTTTTTATTGATGCACAAGCGTTAAAACATTATAATGTAATATATTTAGTATTTTCACATATAGGTGGAAAAAACTGTAATTTGTACTATTGTCTGTTCAAAATAAATGAAAAGAAACCGAGCATAGTAGATTTGTTGTTGGTTTTTTCCTGTTGTACCGAAATCATATAGAACCGTGACCCCCGAACTGAGGTATGTACCGAACTGTGACATCTGTGTACTGTTCCACCCCTAATATACAGTGTATAGATATAGATATTGATGGGCTATACATATATTCATTCATCTCTTAATTGTTGACTGACCTGGAAGTCTTCATGGTGATCTTGCATCATAGATATATAGTTTTCCCTGGCTCTTTCCTCATTCACTTGTCTGGGGAGCTATAATATATAATACAAATACATTTGTGACTGTAACACAAAGCATGTTTCTGCAAATGCATGAAATAAAATCAATAATTCAGCTAAAAATGCAGTCAAAACACAGACACCAAGGTAGGGGTTACACACTAAAACATTGAGAGTACAAAACAGAGACACACACACACACACACACACACACACACTCTCTCTCAAACAATTACTCTCAGACATACACAACACACTATTATACACACACAAATGAACTGGTGTGGCTGTAACAATATGGCATAATTGAGCCAGAAGACTCAAATAAGAGGCTGAAATCAGATTGATTAATCTCTGATAAAGCATTCCTGTTCATTTTTGTTACATTTTTGTTGAATTTTGATGTTATGTGTAACAAAATGCCTTTCTCTGTGTTCAGGTTTGACTGTAGTAAAATTAATGCAAAAACTAACATTTCAAACCAAAAAAATCTAAACCTTTACAAAAATTTGTCTTTGAGAATGTCTTAATATATTTCCAGATCCACAACTTAATAAAAATATGTCTTTATGCCTAAAAACCACTAGAGAGTTTATAAACCTTTTATATAGAGCTATATAGGAATCTAGTGGCTAAATCATGGAACTGCAGATGTTTTTCTTTTTTACTCTGACCAGATGGCACTAATCTGACTTCAAAAATGGGATTTTAAAGGCATTGTCTCTATTTTAACATGAAATACTGCCATAATTGAAAATATCAAAATCTTAGAAAAAAGTTTTGTATACTTTTCAATGGGAAAATATTGATCATAATTATTGCATAAATATTAATTGGTATCATGAAATTATATCAAAATACAAAATGAAAAAAAAATTATGGAACAAAAATATATTGCATTGATTTTACTGAAAATAAAAAAAAAAAAAAGTTACATTTTGGGTGTTCGGTCAGTTTTGACCGTGAACAACACAAGTATGACCCCCCCAAATGAACAATACCAGAGGGTTAGTATAGAGAGGCACTGAAATGTAGACCACCTTTTTTTGTGTTTTTGAACTACACTGTACATGACGCAAGAACAGTTAGCCATTTTGGTTTGTACGTTAGCATGGGCTCACTAACTTTAAGCTACTTTTATCCAGATGTACTTTGCTGAAGCACATGAAGACATTAACATTCTGCTTGAGCAGATGAAAATTGTAACTTAACCCTCTGGTATTGTTCATTTGGGGGTCATACTTGTGTTGTTCGTGGTCAAAACTGACCGAACACCCGAAATCTAACTTTTCATTTTCAGTAAAGTCAATGTAATATATATTTTTGTTCCATAATATTTTTTCTTTTTCATTTTGTATTTTGAGAGAACTTCATGGTACTAATTAATATTTATGCAGTAATTATGATCAATATTTTCCCATTGAAAAGATTGATATTACTTTTCAATTATGGCAGTATTTCATGTTAAAATAGAAACAATGCCTTTAAAATCCAATTTTTGAAGTCAGATTAGTTCTGCCAAAAAAGACTCAATAGGCAGATAGTCATTTGAGAGAAGTTTATGCTGTAATAAAAGCAGAACAAGCAAATAGATCTCTTTTAGTATCTTAGCATAGGCCCCATCTCTCATCCAGGCCTTGAGGTTAACCGGCAGGTCGCGCTTGAAGATGTAGGCATGGCCTGAACCTACCCCCGGACGAGTAGATAGGGACCAACCTGGTGGTGGTGGGGAGGAAGGAGGGGACCTTCGATGAACACCTGCGAGTGGCAGAAAGGAAGGTAAGATGAGACTTTTATAATTCCAGCAGATATATACAATTGATTGGCTCAACTAAATTAGTGACGTATATGACGTGAAATTTGAGTCTTTCTGGTAGAACTTACGCTACGCTTTCATTTCCATCTGGTCAGAGTAAAAAAAAAAAAACCATCTGCAATTCCATGGTTTAGCCACTAGATTCCTATATACAGTGGGTACGGAAAGTATTCAGACCCCCTTAAATTTTTCACTGTTATATTGCAGCCATTTGCTAAAATCATTTAAGTTCATTTTTTTTCCTCTTTTTGGTTTGAAATGTTAGTTTTTGCATTAATTTTACAACAGTCAAACCTGAACACAGAGAAAGGCATTTTGTTACACATAACATCAAAATTCAACAAAAAATGTAACAAAAATTAACAAGAATGCTTTATCAGAGATTAATCAATCTGATTTCAACCTCTTATTTGAGTCTTCTGGCTCAATTTTGCCATATTGTTACAGCCACACCAGTCCATTTGTGTGTGTATAATAGTGTGTTGTGTGTGTGCGTATGTCTGTGTGTGTGTGTGTGTGTGTGTGTGTGTGTGTGTTTGAATGTGTGTGTCTGTTTTGTACTCTTGATATTTTAGTGTGTAACCCCTACCTTGGTGTCTGTGTTTTGACTGCATTTTTGGCCAAATTATTGATTTTATTTCAAGCATTTTCAGAAACATGCTTTGTGTTACAGTCACACTAGTTCATATATGTGTGTCTGTGGGGGGGTGGGCGCAGTGTGTCTATTTTGCACTCTTGATATTTTAGAGTGTCACCCCTTTATTGCTGTGCACTCTTTTTCTTTTTAAGTATACATTTTAATGCAGGAGTTTCACCTGTTTCAACCAGAAAATGAACGTTGATGAATTACAATATAAATTCCAAATTCCATTGCCTATCCTCTCAGGATACCTGCAATCAGTGTTGCAAGTACCCCAGGCACATTGTTTTAACATTTTTGTAGCGTAACACCATCAAACAAATAAGAGCTTCGGATCTTCCAATGTTTCTCTGTGGTGCTGAAACCTGAAGATGTCCGAGTTGCGGTCCCCGTGCAACTGATACTCAACTCCCATTGGCTTATCTGTGTTCAAGGGGAGGAGCTTACCGATAGGTCAATTGTGCAAAGGAGATTTTCGGATATTTATATCTTGATTTAAATAAAAATTCTCAGGATCAACACTTCCCGTGTTAAGATAAACCTAGGGTTTCTTGATTTCTCATGGTTCTTTAAAATACCGGTCAATGGTTTTGATTTTTTAGTAGTAGTAGTCTGAGAAGAACTGCCATCCTTCTTGTAATTGTTCTTGCTCTAGTATTGCTCTAGTATCTAGTATGTGTACCAATTTATCCTTATTAGAATGTAGAACCAAATTGAACATAATTATTATTCAATTATTTCAAGTTTCTCGAAAATGCCATTCCACCTGTACATTCATATTATTTAACAATCAGTAAGTAATGCTGGAAATGATTGTGAAGTAAAAACAACTGGCAACTCATTAACTTGCAGGGTGTTTATTAGTGTCGCTTGCATCACAGCAATGGTAAAATTCAATTAAACTGTCAAAAACCAATCAATTACATGTGAATACAGCTCACATTTTCTTAAATGTAAAATGTAATTCTTCACATCTTATTCTTCCTTGATATGTTGCTGGTCCCAGGGGATAATGTCCTGGATTCGAAAGGAAAGAGATCCATCTGGATTGATGGGAATGCCAAAGGGGAGAGGTATACGCATTCTTGAGAGTGTCATCTAGAGCAGGAGGAAGAAACTTAATTAGTTGTGTTTTTTTATCTCTCTGTGAGAGTCATAATTTGATGGAAAACTATTTCACCTCTGGAAACTTGACAAAGACATTCATGGACCTCTGAGTTGGCAAGGCTGCAGTAAATTCAATCTCTTTCGCTTTGTTCGTTGCACTTTCAAGTTGGAATCCCACCTGGCAAGCCACCATAGGGATGTGTTTGGACAGCCTAATTGTGACAGGATACACAGAGAAGAGTAGATAATTAAACCAGTGTCATTTTCTACACTACACATTTGTTGTTCTGTGCTGATGAACATTACTTTTTAGCATAGGTGGTGAAAATAATTGGCAGCCTCTGCCATTCCAGCTCTAAACGCACAGCAGGGAATTCACCCAGTACACCAGCCTCAGCTTTAGCAGTGAATGAATACTGCTTGCACTCTGGACCCCAAGCAACCCTGGCCTGAAAAACAGATTTGTGCTTAATTATGCTTAAATCTGAGAAAAATTTATTCCCTACAATTTTTTATTCACACTTCCAGTCTTACAGTCACTTTGTGATAGCTCCGCAGAAAACTATCAACACAGATCTTCTGGTTGTCATGTTCATCAATGGAAGCAAAAACAAGTTGAACTCTTGCAGTTGATTTGTCAAAGTAAGCAGCAAGTTGGTAGCCCAGCTTCTTTTGGTCAGCTCTCACAACACGGGCAATAACAACAAAAAGATATGGAGCTGCTTTTCCAACGAACTGATTCTGTAAGCATAAACCATACAAATATTAAATATCATATTTTAATTGGAGTTTTGTGTTATTATGACCAAACTAATGACACTAATTAATTCACCTGTCTCTGGATACGCTCAGTACTTCCACTGCTATCTTTCTTTGAGGCACCATGAGGTGCCAAATACTGCAAGCAAAATAAGGTTATAAACATGATAAGTGTCTGATAAGTGTCTGATCTAAATATACTATGTTGTTGACAAAATTATTTTCAGTAGTTACCATATCCTTGTGGAATCTCCCGAAAGGCTCCATGGTGGTGGAAGTCTGAAAATCAATAAAAAAATATTCAGTGCAAATGAATATACAGATTTATGACACATACATTGGTGATTTAACCAACACATGACATTCCTTGTCCTCACCCCAGTCTTTTGAGACCTGGACATGGAGGAGCTTGAACCGCCGCTGCTGCTGCTGCTTCTGCTGCTGCTTCTGCTGCTGCTGCTGCTGCTGCTTGTGCTTTGAGAAGAGGAGGTCCTGTTTCTATCTTCAGCTTCCAGGATTTCCTTCAGTTTCAACAGGAATCCCTTTCCTTCTGGAGTCTCCTCATCAATGATACTGATTTGCTTAGAGACCTTCTCTGCAGCTTTAGGACCAAACTGGACTTCAAGCTCCAGTTTTTCAACAGCAGGACCTTCAGCTAAAGCCAAAACAACAAACCCTTAATTATCATTTTATTTGAAAATACTTGAGTTTCATGACTGTAATAATTTCTGTAAGTACACCTCTTGCCACTGTAGCACGTGCTGAGTGTTTTCCAATTATGTAGAACAGAGGATCATTTCTAATATAAGCAGCATTGCGAGAGTGCAGCTCAATACATCCCTTGATTTCAATGTACGGGACAGCAAGACAGAAAGTCTTGTCAAATGGAGCAGAAGCTCTCACAGGAGCCTTATCTGGATTCTGAGATGACTGGAAAGAAAAATCAAGTATTATAATGAGTCTTACAACATGAAGCAAACGATTGCGCAGCATACTAACACATATGCATTGTGTGTGTGTTCAAAGTTTACCCAATCATCAGCAGGTGCCTGGGAATTCTGCACAGCCACCTCGGGTACTAAAGGAGCAGTCCTCTCAGCAGTGGGCGCTTCAATGTTTCTGACCACAGCAAGAGTCTCAAAGCTGTTGGAACAAAAGAAAGTGACTTGCATTTCACTTTTCAGAAACAATATGAATTAATAATTGATTCAAAATGTTTGCTACACTGGCATCACTAAGATTTCATTACCTCGCAGCAGCGATAGGTTCAGGAACCTCAACAGGTAGAGCCTCCACCTTGAAGTTGCCACTGTGAACGTCTGCTTTTACAGCCACTTTTCCAGGAGCAAATATACGGATCTTTCCTCTCATCATAACAGCAGCTTGGATCAAGGCAGTGTTCACTCCCATCACAGCAAAGGTCTGGAGAGCAATACTGAAAGAATAAAGGAGATTGTTTGTAAAGCGATTGTTGTGTGCATTATATCTCATCTCTATGAATGTAGCTGTAAATGTGTACCTTGCTCTAGCTTCAGCTTGGAGTTGAACATTAGTCTGCTTCAGCTGCTCAAAAGTCATAGTCTCAATCTCCTCAGGGAGAGGAGGTGTAATGGTGGCCTGAACTAGAAGGATGAATGGAACAACATCAACCTAAGTAATGACTCCCTCGTATCAGAAGAAAGGATATAAAATTATAAGAAAAAACATACCATTGACACTCGCAGCAGCTACAGCAGCAGTGTACAAACTGAACTCCATGGGCAGACCAGCTGCGGTTGGCAAGATACGACGCACTTCAGCTGCAAGCAGGGGTTTGGCATACTGAAAGGCAATTCCTTGTTGCAAAGCTTCAAGTGCCCCCTTCAACAGTTGACGTGCTT
>JAFVLL020018437.1:0-86640 GCA_021397915.2 Tor tambroides | reverse complement strand
ATACTATTATAGCGTTATATTTTAATTAAGCTTTTATATATATATATATATATATATATATATATATATATAATTTATTTATTTAAAAAAAATTTTTTTCATTTTAAGTTATTTTTAGGATTTTAGGAATTTTTATGTTTTTACTGTATGTAGATTTAATTTATCTTCAACTTCTTTCAGTTAGTCTTTTCATTTTTTTTAAAGTTTAAAAGTCTGTTCACACCAAGGATGGTAACTGATAACTATAACAATAACACTTAAAAATAACACTAGGCTATACAGTTTTAAAAATCATTCTAAATTGATAAGAATATCCACAACTATAATGATAATAACACAGAGAAATAATATCATTGGAATCACTTTTAAAATTATTTTTTCCAGTTGATGAATGCTAAAAACCTTGACAGCCAATCAGTCTCCATCCTGCTTTAAAGAACTCAAGCATTTAAAGGGGCAGATGACAAAACTGCAGCGCACGCTTATAATAAACATGATCATGTGTTGGTGTGGACACTAATAGTTATCTTTATAGTTAGCGTTATTGGTGTGAACAGGCCTTAAGTTTTTCATCTAATATTTATATTTTATTTCAGTTACTGAAAACAATTTTTCAAAGTTTTAGTTGACAATAACAAGACTGATTAAGTTAAATAAAGCATCAGCATCAGAAACATTAAATGCCTTATTGGCTTTTAATGTTTGACTGTGTTTGTGTGTGCTGTCAGGTCGCTGCTCTATAATCTCTGACCTGCGTGTGATAACGTTTGATGGGAATAATGTGGCTCTGTATGATATCGGTTCTTATATTCTGGTTCACCTGCCCAGAGAGAAAATAGTCGGTCACATTGAGAAATGTCCAACCAGTGAGGTAAACCCAAGCTATCACTCTACCATGAAGAAATGTACTGTCTTCTATATATGCTTTTCACATTTTATTAAATGCTTGACTTTTGCTTCCAGAGTGTGAACTACATCAGAAGACCTGTAAGTGTGTTATTAGCTTATTTATGTTAAAATGTTATCTACTGTATTATAATCATCTTAATAAGGATCACAAGCTCTTTTACCTTCTCTCTTCCTGTTAGACTCCCTCTGGTGGAACCTCTGGTCTGTGTTTTAAGAAGCTTAACATTACATTACAAGCGTACAGAATTATGGTCAACCGCTTGGACCGGAAGGTAATGCTGGCAAGATTTTACCTGTTTAGTCATGAAGTTATGTTGTTCTAAACACAACAAAACGCAAAGCTGTATTTTTAGTAGCTATTATTTCAGCAGCCAACTGAGTAAAATCCAAGAAAATGGCAATTGAAATTTGTTAACCAGACAAAAGAAGTGATTCTCATTTACTTAAAAGTCAAAATTGTATCATAATTCATGAATCTTGTGTCTATGCTTAATCGTGGCTGATAAAAGTGATTTATGTTGTTGAGTAACAATGTTTGATCTGACACAGGTTTCGGTGAATCAGATTACGGCACGGCTTCCTCTTACAAGGCAGAACCTCCATATTGATGACACCGGGACCATGTACATCATTAATACACCTGGTGGGATCAACATAAAGTGGTACCACAGCACTGGCATCATGGTCCTACAGTACACGGCTCCTGATAACACCTCCACTAGGGGGCTCTGTGGTCAGTGTGTTGTACTTGTACTTTGTAGACAACTGTGACCATGAAATCATGAAATGTTTACTTTCTTAATCAGTAGCTGTGATCTTATTGTGCACAAATCATCAGTGCATGTTTGTGCTAAAGAAGAAAAATGCTTTTTATAATCTTTCATCAAAATGTAAACTTTTCTGCTGATTTAATCAGGTTTCATGGGTGGGGAAAAATATTTGTAAACAATAATATAATATCCTACTTTTCACAATATGTCCAAACTCAGGTAAAAAATGTCCCACCCTGCATAAATATTTATTTAGTTTCATTCTGAAATATGTCACATTCTAGAAGCTAAATGTGTTTTTTCATGTTGCTTTTAATAATTTAGCAGCTTTCGGTCATTTGTGGTCATGTAAGTGTGTTTGATGTATTTTGTAACCAGCGTATTTTGTTTTCTTTCTCAGGATGTTGTGACGGTAATCCAGCTGATGACCTGCGGCTGCCCAACGGTACAGTGGTCCGGGATATTGAGGACATCCCAGTATTTCTGCACGGATGGATGGTGGATACGTCAGAGGATACAGATTACTTCCGCAGAGTGGGAGACAACTGCACCACCGGCAACTGCTCCAAATGTTTCACCATGCTCAACCAGAGACCTTTCTCTAAATGTCACCACAAGGTACTACACACAAGCTTGAATACATATTCAAGTGCAGGCATCCCATTTACATCCATTGCTTTTAATAAGCAATTTGCAAATACTATTGATCAATGTTAGCTATAAAATCTTATTTAGCTTGTTCACATTTTAAATATTTAAATAATCATTACATTTTCGATATACATAATTTGGCCCAAATACTGTATTAACTCTTATATTTTACCCTTTGTTCTCCCGTTTTCAGCTATGTTGTTATTGCGGACTAAAACTTAAATTATTACAAATCAGTTATAATAATTAAAATAAAGCTGAAATAAAGATAATATAAATATTAGATTAAAAACTTATAAAAAAAACTTAAAAATTTGAAATGTTGCATTGGCAACTGCGATAAAAGTTAATAAACATAAATACAAGTTTGAAGTTTAAAAAGTTGAAAAGTTGAAGTACTAAACTTACTATAATATAAATCAATCAAAGCAAAATAGAAAAATAGTAACAAAACCCCATGACAAAATTACTAAAGCAAACAAATTAAAAATGAAATATAAAATATAAAATAAAAGCTAATTCATAATATTAATAAATACCATAATAGTATATAAATAGTACTAAAACAACAGATTTTTACTTTAATTTGACATTTTGCTAATATTCTGGGGAAATTTACAGAAATTTCATCCCCACAGGTTTGTGAAAGTTCATGCATACCCTACGTGTGACTTGACCATTTTATTTTGGATTATTTTTCCAAATGTTGTTTTGAAGGTTTCTCCAGAACACTTCTGTGATAAGATATGGGCTGGTGACCTACATTATAAAGAGCATGAGTGTGACTTCCTGGCTGCTTATGTGGCCATTTGTTACACGCATCAGATCTGTTTCAGCTGGAGGAAAAGCAACTTCTGCCGTGAGTGTGTTTACAGATACTGTTTGGATGCATTTTCAATGCTTATTTTTTGACTGGTAGCATATTTTTTCACTTTTGCATATGTGTATATGTTTGTACATGCAGCACTCAAATGTCCTCCTGGTAAAGAATATAAACCCTGTGTGAATACATGTAAGACTCGGACATGTCAAAACCGAGATTACTATGAGGAGAGCACCTGTTCTTCTATCAGAGAGGAGTGTGTTTGTAAAAGTGGTACCATCCTGCACCGAGCAGACTCTGCCTTCTGTGTCACCGAGGACCAATGCGGTGAGAATGCCACTCTATATGTTTGCTCGCATGAAAAATAAAGTGCTGTTGTGATAATGGCCTGTTATTTCCATGTGATCAGTGTGTACGGATAACGATGGTGCTCCACGCGCCCCGGGTGAGGTGTGGAACGGCTCTCTGCGTGGCTGCTGTCTGTTCAAGTGTCTGGAGAATGGTAGTGTTGTTCCTGTGGAACCTGAGTGCAGTTATGAACCTGCTCCGCTGTGTGAGAGGGAGGGAGAGTATGCAGTCGATGTGCTGGAGGAAGGAGTCTGCTGTCCTAAGAAGATTTGTGGTATAAAAAAAAAAACACATGGATGTATAATTCACAAATCCATCAGAAATAGTATACCATCCTGGCACATTTGATGTACTATTTTTATTTATTTATTTTTTTTTTTATATATACTATGAGCTGGAAAGCTCTAATCTCTAATGCTAATCTCACATACAATATGTACTACAGTTCAAAAGTTTGGGGTCATTTTAAAAAAAAAAAAGAAATTTATACTTTTAACCTGCGGTTGTGCATTAAGTTACTCTAAAATGACAATGAAGAGAATAAATGTATCACAGTTTCCACAAAATAAAAAAATTAATCGGAACAACTGTTTTCAACATTGATAATGATCAGAAATGTTTCTTGAGCAGCAAATCAGCATATTAGAATGATTTCTGAAGGATCATGTGACACTGAAGACTGGAGTAATGATGCTTAAAATTCAGCTTTGAATCACAGTAATAAGTAACATTTTAAAATGCATTACAATAGAAAACAGTTATTTAAAAATGCAGTAATATTTCACAATATTACTGTTTTTATTGTATCAAATAAATGCAGTCTTGGTGAGCACAAGAGACTTCATTCAAAAACATTAAAGTTGACAAAAAACTTCATTAGATACACGCAAAACATTTAGATTTTATTTTTCTGCATTAAAATTATTCATCCTGTTTGTTTGTTCCCTTTCTCTTTTTATAAATATGTTTATTAATTTTATTTACCTGTTTTTGTTGATATGGCACAAAACATCCAAATAAATAATGAAACAAATCAAATATGCACATAAAAAATGTACAGTATTTCCAAGAAAATATGCATTACTAATGCTTGTGTCTTTGTGTGTAGAATGTAACCTCACCATCTGTCAGAGTGAAGTGCCCAGCTGTGAGAATGGAGACAAGCTGGTGATTGGCTACAGCGCTCTGTCCTGCTGTCCCGAATACAGATGTGGTAAGAGCTCATGTAATCCTTACTCTGATTGGCTGTTTATTTGGTCAATGGACAAAGGTCAGACTTCTGATTGGTCTCTGTTAGAATGTGATCCGCTGGCATGTCAGAGTGTTCCTGCCCCAATCTGCAGAGAAGATCAATTCCTGGTGGAGGTCAGAGGGGCACACGCTTGCTGCTACAGCTACATGTGTGGTAATAATATATTATAAATACTCGAATACTACAGCTGATATTCTCATCTCTATGCTGACAATACATTCATTTTTGTATTAAATTATAATTAATAATAAAATAATTATCAGGAGGTTATGTTTTTTTAGTATTTAATTATACTGGCACACACACACACACACACACACACACACACATACATACATATATATATATAATTTAGTACTAAACATATGTACTAACCATATGATTTAAAATAATTAAAATTAGTAATTGTGAAGCCTGTATATAATATATATAAAGATATAAAATTATTTATAATGCTTTAAAATATACATTATAATATAAAACATATTTACATACACTCTTAAAATGTTCATCTTTTGTGATTTTATTATGGCATGCTATAGTAATAATTTGAATATGTTTTGCAGTGTGCGAGTCCTGTATTGACCCTGTACCAGTGTGTCTGCCTGGAGAGATACTGGCTGTGGATGTGAACACCACTAATCACTGCTGTCCACAGTATCATTGTGGTAGTTATAACAAACACACTAGCAGTCACTGTATGAAGTGCCCAGTCATTTTGTGTTTCGTAACGAAAGGAGAAACATGACGTGTTTAAAGGCTGTGTCTTGCTCTTTCAGTGTGTGATATGAGTCTGTGTCCTGAGCCCAGTGTGAGTTGTGCTCCTGGAGCTGTCCTGGTGAAGAGACCCGTGCCGGACAGCTGCTGCCCAGAGACACACTGCGGTACTGGACACATGCACACTTACCTAGATATCTAAACAGTGACTTCTTTTTGTTTTTAAGATAATCAAGATAATTATACTTACTACAGAATAATCCTTACTCAAACCCTCAAATTCTCCTTTTGACATTTTAGAAGGCATTATTTTGTCCCTTTATGCACTATTGTTCCTTTTGTGAATATTTATATTTTTTGTTGATTTAGAAAACTTCTGTGGACATTTTTTCAACAGTTCTCTCCTAAATAAAGCTAAACTAAAACATGCACAAGCACACAGATAGAGAAATATTACACTAAAAAGTAACATGCTATTAGCTTGTGTTTTGGCACGAGTATAGTGTAAATTGCAAGATACTCTTAGTACACTACCGTTCAAAATTTTGGAGTCTGTAAGATTTTTAAAGGGGTCATATGATGCGATTTCAATTTTTCTTTTCTCTTTGGAGTGTTACAAGATGTTCATGCTTAGATAAGATCCCTAAAGTTGCAAAGACTAAAGTCTCAAACCCAAAGAGATATTCTTTATAAAAGTTAAGACTTGTCCACGCCCTCCTAAAACGGCTCATTTAAACATGCCCCCACGTCTACGTCACGGTGTGGGAAGATTTGCATAACACCGCCCAAATGTATATGCAAAGAAAGAGGGCCTAATTTTTATTCTCACTGTAGTATTGTTGCTGCCACCGGCGCCATGTCCTGGAGACGCTGTGTTTTGTTGCGAAAGTGCTTTGTTTGGGCTTCCAAAAGAGGACACAACTAGAAATCAGTGGTTAAGTTGTATTTACAACACTGTTCCAGAACAGTTCAACCCAAATATTAGAGTGTGTGCAGCGTATTTTACGGAGGACTGTTTCCTGAACCTGGGAGAGTAGCCTACAATGCCAGCTGTGCACAAAGGCTGTTTCTATAAAGTGGGGCAATTCCAACTTTGTAAGGACAGTCTGGCGCTTCTGACTCACAGCCTGTAAGTATGTTTTCTTATTTAAAGAATTTGCCACTGACTATTCAAACGCGAGTTTTGAGCAGTGTAGCGTAGCGCTTGTTGTTTGTCGTTTCTCCGATCACAAATGCAGACATGGTAATGTTTACGCGACACGTTAAAAAAAACAGTATGAGTCATTATAATCAGTAATTATGTCCCCACTGGATGCAACAAATGCCTCGTTTATAATGGGTTTTATTGTTTTTGTCTCGTCGCGCCGGGACACGGCATCACAATACGGTAAGGGGCGTAACATTTCCGTCACACGCTTGAGGTATTCGGCCAATCACAACGCACTGGATAGCTGGCCAATCAGAGCACGCCTTGCTTCTCAGAACGATGAGCTTTGTAAAAATCGGCGCGTTTCAGAAAGGCGGGGCATAGAGGAGCAACAATAATGTACAGTATGTGGAAAATAATGTGTTTTTTGAACCTTAAACCACATAAACACATTGCATTACACCAAATACACAAAATAATGTTCTTTTTAGCCACGTCGTATGACCCCTTTAAGAAATATTTTAAGAAATTAATATTATTATTTAGCAAGGATGCAAAAATTGATCAGAAGTGACAGTAAAGATATTCGTAAATGTTCTATTCATCAAAGAATCCTGAAAGCACAACTATTTTCAACATTTCAGCAAATCAACATATTATTTTTCTGAAGAGTCATGTGGCACTGAAGACTGGAGTAATGATGCTGAAATTTCAGCATTGGATCACAGGAATAAATCACATTTTGAAATATATTACAATAAAAAACTAATAATATTTCACTATATTACTGTTTTGAGAAGTAAATGCAGCCTTGGTGAGCAAAAAAATTAAAAAATCTTACCCACCCCATACTTTTAAATGGTAGTGTATGAATCAAAGTTCCTTGTAATGCCATCACTTTACCGTGGTATTGCCATACAAGTATTTTTTATATACTTACACACAGTTTCATTTGTAACATTTGTTGTTTTTAGAATGTCAGTGTCACAACGTTACACTTCCTGTCTGCACTGCGGTGAGTGTTTTAAAATGTATTCTGTGTGTGAATATTGTGTGTATATAGTGCATTTTGTTGCTATAGTGAATTCTCCTGTAACCACAGTCTTATACCGTGACCTTTGTGTTAAAGGGTGAAGTGACAGTGGAGGAACCAGACCCCGGCGGCCCGTGTGGATGCCCACTGTATCACTGCAGTAAGACTTCAAACACTAACACACTCCAAATGCCACACTATTCAGTGAAACTGAAATACAAGTGCGTGTTTATGTGTCTCTGTGTGTATGTGTGTGTAGAGAAGGCAGAAGTGTGTCTGTTTCAGGGCGTGACGATATTGAACCCGGGCCAGTCTATGGTGCAATACTTTGAGGGGGAACTGTGTTACACCGTTCAGTGCCTCACACATAAAGACCCCAGCACCGGATTCTACGCCATGGAGGTCACCACTGCCAACTGCTCTGAGAAGTGTGAGCCTGTAAGTCACATGACTAATGCAGCTTGCAATATATGTATAAACAGGTACTTCCACAAATATGAAAAGTGTTGCATGATTTTCCATTAAATTCATGAAAATGAATTTGAAAATGGATGTAAGATGAAGAAAATAGCTCTTTTAAACTAAATATTTCAATGTACAATATAGACTTAGGTTAGTCCAGTGGCTTTCAAACTTTTTTGGTCACGCACCCCTTTAAACCTATAAAAAAAATCTGGCGCCACCTCCCCCTCTTCCCGAATCCCCATCCCACCTCAGACTACCAAATAATTTCAGTAAACATTATGAAAAATGAATGCTTTTTTAATTTAAAAAATCTACAGCGGAAAAAAACACCTGCAACACTTTAAACATTGAAAAATAGCATACAGAGAATAACTGTTATTATTATTATTATTCTCTCTGTAATTTTTTCATTTGTATTTATTTATTTAGTTGTTTTTTGTTTGTTTTTTTGTGGGTTTCATGCTGTCCGCTAAGGCATAGGACACACACAGGCCTTTTCTCCTCACCAATGAAATTAACACCGTATCTACACCGGACATGACCTGCAAAATAAAGTAGAACCAACTATAATCAGTGACGCTGTTTACACTGGATGCAGCACGACACGACGAATCCCCAACATTAAAGTTAAAATGATTTGCAACGGTCGCTTTGTCGTGTCCAGTGTAGACTGTCGCAGTGCGACGCGACAACTGTCACGTCCGGTGTAGACACGGTGAGTGAAGCAGAGAGCAAGATATGCCTCGTCATATGTGACCCTGGACCGCAAAACCAGTCTTAAGTCGCTGGAGTATATTTGTAGCAGTAGCCAAAAATACATTGTATGGGTCAAAATTATTTATTTTTCTTTTATGCCAAAAATCATTAGTATATTAAGTAAAGATCTTGTTCCATGAAGATATTTTGTAAATTTCCTACCGTAAATACAGGTGCATCTCAGTAAATTAGAATGTCGTGAAAAAGTTCATTTTTTCTTGCAAGTATTTCAAAAAGTGAAACTTTCATATATTTTAGATTCATTGCATGTAAAGTAAAACATTTCAGAAGTTTTTTTGTTTTAATTTTGATGATTAGAGCTTACAGCTCATGAAAGTCAAAAATCAGTATCTCAAAATATTAGAATATTTACATTTGAGTTTCAATTAATGACCATCCCTACAGTATAAATTCCGGGTATCTCTTGTTCTTTGAAACCACAATAATGGAGAAGACTGCTGACTTGGCAATGATCCAGAAGACGAACATTGACGCCCTCCACAAAGAGGGTAAGTCACAGAGGGTCATTACTGAAAGGTGTGGCTGTTTACAGAGTGCTGTATCAAAGCATATTAAATGCAAAGTTGAGGAAAAGGTGCACAAGCAACAGGGATGACTGCAAGCTTGAGAATACTGTCAAGCAAAGTTGATTCAAACACTTGTGAGAGCTTCACAAGGAGTGGACTGAAGCTGGAGTCAGTGCATGAAGAGTCACCACGCTCGCTACCAAGCCATTTCTGAACCGGAGACAACGTCAGAAGCGTCTTACGTGGACTGTGGAGAAAAAGAACTGGACTGTTTGTCAGTGGTCTAAAGTCCTCTTTTCAGATGAAAGTAAATTTTGCATTTCATTTGGAAATCAAAGTCCCAGAGTCTGGAGGAAGAGTGGAGAGGCACAGAATCCAAGCTGCTTGAAGTCTAGTGTGAAGTTTCCACAGTCAGTGATGATTTGGGCTGCCATGTCATCTGCTGGTGTTGGCCCACTGTGTTTTCTGAAGTCCACAGTCAACGCAGCCATCTGCCAGGAAATTTTAGAGCACTTCATGCTTTCTTTTGCTGACAATCTTTATGGAGATGCTGATTTCATTTTCCAGCAGGACTTGGCACCTGTCCACACTACCAAAGGTACCAAAAGCTGGTTCAATGACTATGGTGTTACTGTGCTTGATTGGCCAGTAAACTCGCCTGACCTGAACCCCATAGAGAATCTATGGGTATTGTCAAGAGGAAGATGAGAGACACCAGACAATGCAGATGAGCTGAACAACAATGCAGATGAGCTGAAGGCCACTATCAAAGCAACCTGGGCTTCCATTACACCTCAGCAGTGCCACAAACTGATCACCTCCATGCCACGCCGAATTGAGGCAGTAATTAAAGCAAAAGGAGCCCCTACCAAGTATTGAGTACATATACAGTAAATGAACATACTTTCCAGAAGGCCAACAATTCACTAAAAATGTTTTTTTTATTGGTCTTATGAAGTATTCTAATTTGTTGAGATGGTGAATTGGTAGGTTTTTGTTAAATGTGAGCCTAAATCATCACAATTAAAAGAACCAAAGACTTAAACCACTTCAGTCTGTGTGCACTGAATTTATTTAATACATGAGTTTCACAATTTCAGTTGAATTACTGAAATAAATGAACTTTTCCACGACATTCTAATTTATTGAGATGCACCTGTATATTAAAACTTAATTTTTGATTATTAATATGCATTGCTAAGAACTTCATTTGGACAACTTTAAAGGTGATTTTTTTTTTTTTTTGCTTATTTATTCAGCTTTCAGAGGATGTATAAATCTCAATTTTGAAAAATTGACACTTATGACTGGTTTTGTGGTCCATGGTCACATATTTTCTGCATTTAGCTTTTGAATGACCAGCACCTGCCTGGGTCTGTGCGACTTCATCTATGGCTTTTCTCTTCCCTTTCACACACTGATCCATCTCCCATTCAAAGTTACGTCCTTTGGCTGTTTAATGTTTTATTTCTTTTCTTTTTCTGCTGATGGCCCCCCACACTTTGAGAACCACTGGGTTTAGTCAGTCATAACAGAGGTGTAGCACCAGTTTCAGCCATCTAAGGGTTTTGGTGCAAGAAAATTTTAATAACATTCAATAAGTGGATTTTATGGAATAAACAATGCTTCAGAAATGTAGAATATGGCCTATAATATATTTACATTGAATTTTCTCAATATTATGTGATTTTCTTGTATTGTGTGTTATGAATGTATTATTTATGTATTTTTTTGCATTTTTATATATATATATATATATATATATATATATTAATATTTTTTGTATTTTTGTTACTGTAGCATCAGGTTTATGTACCATCATCTGATCCACATGTGTGCTGTGGCTCCTGCAAAAACATCTCATGCTCATATCCCAGTGAAAACGGGACTACAGAAGTATTTATGGTAATCTGCACTCACTGTCTGGTACTTTTTGTTAACATAATAAAATCATAGTCAGAAAAATCAAATTTTTGGAAATGGAAGAGTTTATTGAACCTTTAGACAAAATATTTTTTAAATCTATATGCATATGAGTTTTTGTTGAGTATTTGATACATCAGGCTTTTATGGCTCATAATATGAAATAGGAGAATATGGAGATCATTCTCGAGGAGGAAAAACACCTCAATATTATTCAGGAGCAAAAATATGCAATTTGGTGCAGTTGCTGATATTCATATGACCAAAACGTAAGATGAAATTCTGATGCTTGTAATGTGAATCACTGAGATCTTTATAGCAGTATAGCAGACATGAATTGCATATAAATATTACCATTATTACTCTGTATCTTCCAATAATATGTCTAAGTAAGTAATATTTAAATGCTAAGTTTTATGATCATATAATATACAAAGATAATTGACAGATATACAAATAAACATTCCTCAAAAGCCCGATATGTAATTTTTGATACATTTAAACATGATTTCTCTGAAAAATTAAGGACCTAAGTTGCTTCAGCCCAGTAAGTGTTCGTTGAAATATTACTAACAATCTAAAAGTAATTCTTGTGCTATATTTATAACAGTAAGTAAAGATTTCAAAGCAAAAAGACCCGTGAACCACAACCTGAAGGGAGATGTTTTTACAGTTATACAAAAGGTCCTTGCTAAAAAAGTACAGATTTTGATCATGCTGACAATTTAGAGTCCATAGAAATTGGCACATTAAATACGATCCAGTATGCTGTATAGTTTTAATGTAATCCTAAACTTATCCTTGAAAGAAACTTTCTGCATTTTGAGAAAAAAAATGGCAAAAACATTATTCACTGTATTTGTGAACATTTTCCCCTTTGAGGGTGTGCACAAATGGATGTTTTGTCAGATTTTCTGGGGGCATTTTTCAGTAAATTTATCTACAAAAGTATTGCTACTGTAGGTCAAAAACACACGCAAACCGCTTCATTGTTTTCATGAAATCCAAAAAGCCTGAGCCTCAAATGCATTAACCTGATAGTGTATTTTGATGTGGTTTGCAGGCAGGAAGCTCATGGGTGGCTAACTGCACACGCTTTGACTGTATGGAGACTGCGGTAGGCGCAGTAGTTCTGGCCTCTGGAGTGGTCTGTCCTCCTTTCAATGACACAGAATGTATTCAGGTCTGACTAAAATCAATGCATTCTTATAGCTTTTCTGTAACAGTTTGTGTTGTTGTTCTTCTGACCTCTGTGCTTTGTGTTTCAGAATGGAGGCATAGTTCAAACGTATGTGGACGGTTGCTGTAAGACATGTAAGTAAGAGTGTCTGGGGCTGGCTGTGCTTTCTGGGAATGCTGGGGGCTGTTTGGAACAGCTTGATGGAGAAGCAGTGCTGGGCTTTACTAGCTGCTGGTTGCGTTGTGGTTAGATGCTCCCTGTTGTCCCAGGGAAAAAATGAGCGCTGCTGTACACATCTCATGGGCCTCTTTCATTCTTTTCTTTTAGTTTCAATTTCATGTGCTTTTCCTTGTTTTCAATTCTCTCTATAATACAATGAGTGTACACGCCATGATCTAGGAAGAAATGTATATATTTCAGCACAAAACAAAGTGCTTACAGGGTTTTTGTGATGAAGACTAATGAAAGCCAGATTGCTATATGGTTCTCCTCTCTATGCGTTCTTAACTTTATCTTTGTCTTTTGTGGCTCAAGCTGGATTTTGTGCTATGGGATTGGTGTTTGTGGTTTTTAACTGCCTCTTGTTAAAGCTTGTTATATGTACAGTATAAACAGGTTCAGATGAATGCAATCAGAATCAGTATGTACAGTAATGACTTGTTTGAGTTGCCAATATGGGTTTTTTCAGTGGCCCATGTTTCAGGTTTTGATCAGCTTAATCACATCAAATGATATTTATGCTAAATATGGGTTCTCATATTTTTGTAATGTCAAGGAATTGATATCTAAGCCTAAAAAAGTAATGAAAATTGATCAAATCTAAAAACAAGTTGCAGAAACATAATACATTTAATACATTTTCGTTGTCAATATGAAATTCTGCTTGTGTTTAGCTCTAAAATATATAACAGGCTTGGAATTTTGTGAAATCCTTATCCAGTTGTCTTTAATAATTAGAAAAATAATTGGGAAAATAATAGGTTTGGGAACCCTATATTTTGCACAATATTTAATTGACATGCACAAAAACAAATATCAACCAAATATTTGTGCATTTATTGTCTTGGGTTGCATTTTATAAAAGCGTAATCCTAAGTAGATCAATATATTGGTCTATCACTAATAATAACAAAAGCATTTTATACATTTTTGAAAATGCATTTTTATATTTATATACATCTTGCTGTTCAAAATTTGGGGCCAGTAAAAGTTTTTGAAAGAAGTCTCTTATTCTCACCAAGGCTGCATTTATTTGATCAAAAAATACAGTAAAAAAGCAATGTTGTGAAATGCATATTGTGAAATGTTTAATAACTAATTTTAATATAATGGAAGATGTCATTTATTCCTGTGATGCAAAGCTGAATGTTCAGCATCACTACTCCAGTCTTCAGTGTCACATGATCCTTCAGAAATCATTCTAATATGCTGATTTACTGCTCAAGAAACATTTATTATTGTTATCAGAGTGTTGAGAACCATTGTGCTGCTTAATATCTTTGTTGAAGTCATGATGCATTTTTTTCAGGATTCTTTGATTAATAGGAAGTTGAAAAACAGCATTTATTTGAAATAGAAATCATTTGTAACATTATGAATTGCTTTACTTTTGATCAATTTAATGCATCCTTGCTAAATAGAAGTATTCATTTCTTTAAAAAAAAAATTACTGACCCCAAAAGTTTTGAATAGAGTATATGTATTTTTGCATTACTTATAAACCAAGGAAAGCATATTGGAAAATGCTGCATGAATCTGTTTTTAATAAACTCTTAGATAAGAGCCAGTGGTCTTGATTACATTGGCATGGCATGCTAAAGGGATTCAGAGGTGATTTTGAGGAAAAATTCAACATGTCTGGCATGTGCCTTTGCTGGCTATGTGCTATATTTGCTTCCATTAAACTGGTATGTATTTTTTGTGTAAGCGGTGGGTCTGTGCATTTTTTTACGCATGAGGGCGCAGGTTTGTGTGTGTTTGCATTGGTTTGGGGCTCTTGCGTTTGTGCTGCGTGCTGGAAGCTTTACGAGCGACTTCAACCAAAAGAGTTTGATATCGACTTGTGAGTTTGTGAACCTGACCCTGTGTGTTTCTCAGGTGCTGGACTTGGTTTGTTGCCTTTTTCCGTTAGTCCAGTAACACCCACTGCTAGTACTAACTGTGATACAGGTACTCACTCATCTACTGAAATATCTTTATCTGTGTCTCATAACATTGTGTGTTTTGAAGAAAATATTTTACACTTATCACTTTCAGTCTTGCCATTATTTTCTTTTAGTTTGAGTGAACTGATTGATTAAGTGTGTGAGACATTTTGCCTGTAATAGAAATTTTATTTAATCACCGTCGTGTTGTTTCAAACTCTTACAGTATTTTTTTCTTTGGAAAACATATTTAAAATTTCTTAAATCTCATGCACCACCCTTATGTTTAATTCAGATATGACCTGCATTTTTTGCAGGTTTTATGTTTATTTTTATTACCTTTTTTAATATGAATATATGTATTTTTCTTGAAAAATATATGTTGAATATATGAATATATGTTTTCTTATTAAAATTAAAAAAAAAATCCCCCTAGGTTTTACTAAAAAAAAAAAAAATTCTTAATGCACTGAAATGTAATCGACTTTTTTATTGAATATTTAAATATTAATATTTTTTTAATTATTTAATAATTATTTTTAATTGTTTTGGGGGAGAGACTTGATAGCATAATGAACTATAACGAACTTTCATTGAAAAAAATATCAGTGTTGTTGTGGAATGACATGAGGGGTGAGTAAATAATGGCAGAAGCATCATTTTTATGAACTGTTCCTTCATAAAAATGATGATACTCACACTCATGAACATCTGTGTAAAATTCAGACACAAACACAGACACAACTGCATTGTATACACACTCATCCGCTGTCTCTCCAACCATCTCAGACACACAGCTGTGAAGTCTTGGATTTATTTCCTGTAGAAATCCCCTGATAAATCTTCAAAACCTGTCCTCTGTTAGAACCACCAGAGTCCCTGATTCAAAATTAATGGGCTTGAAATTTATAACACTCACACACTGCCCTCAAAAGAGTTAAATGCCTTTCATTTTATCATTGTTTTACAAACAAAAATTACATATGGGTGAAAAGTTCAGTTCTCAATGGTGCTACTCGATCATTGTCAGACAAATGTCACCATGGTAACTAACATGTCAATCAAGTGGAGCCCCCAGGGTGCAGCAATAATAGTCACTGAGCCTGATGTGTTAGTGTGTGTGTGTGTGTGTGTGTGTGTGTGTGTGTTTGACTCATTGTTATAGCCGCATTTACAAAGATTAAACTCTACTTGGTTTAGCTGTCAAAACCGGCAACAGCTGAATACGTATCATAGATGAATATTCTAAGCTTGTGAAAATGCAGTACTAAACATCAATAGGTTTTTTAATATTTATTTTATTATTAATAATGTTATATCATAATATCACATATTGTATAAGTACTGTATGAGTATGTTTAAAGCCAACGTAATGTCTTATTGCATGTTCCTGAACATATTGCTCATTCTTATATATATATATATATATATATAAAACAGTAGGTAATGCCGTCTTTCTGAAATCAGGCCAATAATATATTTTTTTTTTTTTACATATGCATAATGTAATGCTAGTTAATGTAACATTACAGCAATGATAAGAAATAGAAATAGTCAAATCCAGATGTCACATTCCAGAAAAAATGGCTTATTAATATAGTTTCATGTTGACTTCAAACACAAAATGCCATGTTTGTGTTCATTTGTAAGTCAAAGTTTCTTTGTGTGTGTGTGTGTGTGTGTGTGTGTGTGTGTGTGTGTGTGTGTAGGCAAAGAAGATGGTAAAACCTGTAAGAGAGTCGCCATCAGGACCACCATCAGAAAAGATGACTGTAGAAGTAACGCACCTGTAAGTGTGAAAGAACGCTATGAACACTATTATTTTCTATTCTCTCTTCTGTTTTGTACTATTATCTATGAAATACAGTAGAATAGAGTGTAATTGATCTTCTGGAATGTTTACTGTTAACATCATCTCTCTTTATTTTTCTCTTCAGGTGACTGTGTACTCCTGTGATGGAAAATGTCCTTCTGCCACCATCTTCAACTTTAACATTAACAGTCATGCACGTTTCTGCAAGTGCTGCCGTGAGAACAGCCTCCAAAACCGCATCATTCAGCTGTACTGCACTCGAAATGCCACTACGGTGGACTATTACTACCAGGAGCCAATGGACTGCTCATGCCAGTGGAACTGATTCCATGCGGACTGTGTGCAGTAAAGTTAAGATCTCAGTGAGAGCACTAGCTTGACGCAGACAGGCCCGAATCCGACTGCATATACAGTACAGTATCTGTAAAACCGCAAACTACTAACACAATCACTGTATTTGTTGTGTCTTTGATATCTATAATTTATCTGTGAGTACAGTAGGTTAATCAAACATTTATTCAAACAAGAACAACAAACTGCTGTTTAATTGGTGTATTGTTTAGATTTTAGTATTAACATTTGTTAAATGATGAAATGACATGGGGACGAGTATTATTAGAATCATTATTTTCCATTAACATTTTAAATACATTTATACATTTTAAAATCTTTACTTTTAACCAAATGCTCTATTTAAATGGCTACTTTGTGCTTTTTCTAACAAAAAATGTTTTTTTTTTATTAATTTTTTGAATTACAGAGAAAATAAACAAGCCAGTCTTAAGCCCTGTTCACATCAAGAGTGATAATAATAAAGATAACTATAATGATAAGTATATTCGCAGCCAACCCAACACACGATTTCAACATTATGTTTATTATAAGCACGTATTGCAGTTTTGTCGTCTGCCATCTTAAATCTCTTCAAAACAGGATGGATTCTGATTGGCTGTCAGAGTTTTTTTCACTCATAATTCTGCATGTGATTCCAACAATGTTGTTTATCTGTGCTGTTATTGTTATAGTTGAGTTGTGCAATTCTTTTAAATTAAGAACAATTTTTAAACCTTTATCGTTATCGTCTTTTGTGTGAACAGGCCTTTAAAGTAGGCATTTGATATTTAACGAGAAATCCCACACAGTTGCTTGACAGGCGCATCCATCACTCACTAGTTTTGTTGACACTTCCAGTGTGAAGTCTATGTTTAAGCCGTCTCTAAAAAACATAACGTGATGAACTTGAATTTCCATACTATAGCCATAATGCCAAAAACATGATTTCTGCTGCAAGTGAACTAAAATTGTATAAGCCTAAATATGCTTAGCATATAGCAAACTACCTATAAACCTGCATGTTATTGTGACTGTTTTTTAAATAATAAAATAAAAATACAAAAAACTATATTTTTCCATATGCACTGTGCAAATCAATCATTTAATTGATTTACCAAGATATTTTGTAATATTCCATTCCATTAGCCACAGAGTAGTATACAGCAGATACGAATCGTTTAGAAAACGTAGAAGTTTTGCTTCACCTTTGTGTGTGAATATTCCATTTAATTTCACTGTAAAATTACCAAACAGAATAAATGATCAGTAAACACAATTGGCATGTATCTTGGCCTCCATCACCGGAAGTGTAGGATCTTCACCTCGATCTAATTCCAGCAGTGATTTATTAACTAGATCAGCCCACACATGACTTGAGTTATATCCTGCTGAGTTGTGTTTTGCTTTCAAGTCAGGTAATTAAAATGTTGGAGAAGTTCATCTCCTCCCTTGCGAACATCTGCTGAATCAGAATTGAAAGGAATGTTATGAGTTTAATACAGTGAACTCTCGATATCCACAGAGAATAACATTGACTTGTTATCACTTTATTTGTACAGTAAAAGCAGCAGAGCATGGACAATGAAAGTCTGAAGCAGTGATATAAACTTTAAAATACACACTTCAAAAGCTGCCAAATTAGAAATATTACAAAGCTGTATAGCTCAAATAACATTGATGTAAGTTCTTTAACAAAAAGCTGCGAGCTGCACATTTTTACTTTTACATTTGCAATGCAAGTGCTTTTAAGTGTAGTACTGTATATACAACTTGTATTGACTCTGAAACATTCCAAACATTACATAATGTGTGTTAATGAATTATTCTTGACAGCTAATATAAATTGTTTTGAGTTTCTCATCGGGTGATGTAATGCATGTAGGAGTGTAGTGTGGGATTTTTGTGTCTGTTTTATTTTCTTAACGTTTAACGCAACTCCGCGACTGACCTTGCATGACTTTTGTCGTCTTGACAACCTGTACTTATTTCGATTAGGTACAAAAAGAAAGAAAAAGAAAACATGGGGTGGCAAGGCTGTCTGATCTGAATGAATGAGACGCAGAGCTGCTTTCGAGGGGAGGTGTGGTTGAATCCTCCAGTGCGGGGTTTTGTAGTGTTGTAAGATGCTGGCATGGGCATCTGGAGTGGCAGGGGAGGCGTGTCCTCAAGGAATGTGGGGTATTTTTTTGTGTAAACTGAACTGAGCCAAATTTTTTGCTCTAAGATGCCGCGGAGTGCTCTTATGACCACAAAGACTGTTTTAGGATGCTGCTGAAGTTTGACTGACCATACTATTGTAGTGTAGGTTATAATTACAGTGCAAGCTGCAAGGCTAAAGACCGTAGTGTTTTGCTTTAAGGATATGGTGTCATCTATGGACACTGGAATTATGGGATGGAGCTCCATGGACAAAGTTCTGGCATTGTTTTGGCAACTTCTGAACTTCTTTCAGGTAATAACTTATTCAAACTGTTAATTAGATTGCATCATCTTCAAGTTAAGGAAAATACATGTGCTGTAAATTGCTGTGAAGGAAAAAGATATATGGCTTTCTGAGAGTTAGAGTTACGAAAGACATGCTGTTTGTGTTAGAAGCGGGAATAGTTCTTTAGAAAACTTGAACATGAAATCAAAATTGACTCTGTTTGCTTTCTTAATAAATGTTCCTGTGCCATTATTCATTAATGCATGATATTCTAAAGAGGAGATGTTTGTCTTTGCAATCTTTTATTACAATCTAATAACTTGCTGTGCATCTGAAATGCTTTTCCTTTTCGGCTGACGTCATCTAGGCCAGAAATAATGTTAATTATTAGCCAAATACAATTTTTTTTGTTTTTTAATTTACTGTAGTAGTCATTGTTTTAGGAAATGCAGCCTAAATCTAGGCTGATAAAGTAATACAGTGGTAAATAACAGTAATGTAATTAATATGGCAATAATACTTTTTACCATTGGAATAAGTCTCTTTTCTATTTTTAATCATCATATGCATCCAGAAATGCAATACATGCAGAAGCTGTTTGTGAACATCATTTCATGTTGATTTTATAGATAGCAGTCATATGAAAGTAGTAATATTAAAGCTTGATAGAAAAAGTTCTGCCCTCTGATCTGCCCTCAACCCTATGGATTTTTCTTTCCTCTTGTTGTCCTGCAGGCTTTCAGCCTTCCATGTTCCAGAGGTCCATCCTCTGTCCACGTGCAGGTGGCGTTTCAGTGTTTTCCATCTCAGACAGATCATTTTTATACACTTTTATTGGGAAACGAGGTGCGATGCAAACACCATCCCTCTCACATGCTCACACACTCTTAAAAAAGGTTCTTTACTGGCATTGATGTTTCCATGAAGTTTTTGAAACATCTGTGGAATCTTTGAATGGTTCTTTAAAGTTTCCATTGGACAAAAAAATGGTTCTTTTAAGAAATGTTCACTGAAAGGTTCTTCAGGGAACCCAGAATGGAACTTCTTTGGCATCTCTGTGTTATAAGAGTGCACACTGATAATATTGTGACCCTGGACCATGAAACCAATCATAAGTAGCACGGGTATATTTGTAGCAATATCCAACATTACATTGTATGGGTCAAAATGATCGATTTTCTTTCATGCAAAAAATCATGTGGATAAGATCATGTTCCATGAAGATATTTTGTAAATTTCCTACTGTAAATATATCAAAACGTAATTTTTGATAAGTAATATGCGTCGCTAACAACTTCATTTTGGACAACTTTAAATGTGATTTTCTCATTATTTTGATTTTTTTTGCACCCTTTAGATTCCAGATTTTCAAATAGTTGTATCTCAGACCATACATCACTCCATACATCAATGGAAAGCTTTTTTTATGCAGCTTTCATGCGATGTATACATCTCAATTTCACAAAATTGACCCTTATGACTGGTTTTGTGGTCCAGGGTCACATATGATTAATTGAGTCTCTCCCCCTCTGTCAGGTGCTGAGCAGTACTGCAGTGTGTGAAGACGAGTGTGAGTGTGTGATGAAGTTCAGAGCACCACAAGTTTCTGAGAAGCTGGAATTCAGTCTACAATCATACAATGACACAGAACTGCTGGATGCCAGGACTTTCCACCTTGGTAACACTGAAGACAGAGGCTCCAACGGCACAAATGCACATGTTTTGGCTGTGTTTTAATACTCTTGTTTTGCTCTGTTGTTGTTAGCTCCTCTCGTGACATCCTCTTTACGCATGAATGTCTCATCCACGACTGCCGTGTTCAGCTGGCCTACATTGGGTGATGGAGATGTCTTGGATGTGTGTTTGGATGAGCATTGTTGGGTTGCGTCCCATTTTCAGCCATTCCACCAGGTGACGGGGTTACAGCCTGGGCGTCGTTACAGTGTCAGTGTGGCAAAGAAAACAGTCGTCCCTCATCTCCAAATTAATGTTACACAAAGCCAAAAGCTGGCCATAAAGACGGGTATGTGCGCATACACATACCATGAATAGTGAATGAATTGCTAATGTTCCTCTATTGTAATTTGCTTTAGATAAAAGCATCTGCTAAATATGTAAAGGTAAACGTCTTAAAACTAAAGTTGTTAAGTAGAACCAAAAAGGCTTTTATTGG
Organism: Tor tambroides; assembly: GCA_021397915.2. NCBI lineage: Eukaryota > Metazoa > Chordata > Actinopteri > Cypriniformes > Cyprinidae > Tor > Tor tambroides. The sequence goes on along the minus strand of JAFVLL020018437.1, from coordinate 65,251 downwards.
GCCTGATGCAAATTACTGTTTATTGTCCAGTTATTTAGAAAATTACAACTTTTATGAATGAAACTGTCTTGAGATTTGAGATTTTTAGTGAATAATTTTCTTGCAGTGTTTCTCACACAAAAACAGAAGACTTGGAATATAGTGCACAAGTTGTATGAAATGCTTTTATGGTGCTTATTGGTCATTTTGAGACAATATAATACTACATATCACAATAAAGACAAAGACTGACAGTGTCTAAAACTAAAACTTAAAAAAAAAAAAATTCATGGAATGAAGCTGAAATAAAATAAACTATAAACATTAGATGAAAAACATGAAATGTTGCCTTGGTAAGAAAAAATAAATAAAAAATTAAAAACAATTTAAATACTGAAATAAATTTTAATTAAAGGTAAATATATATTTACAAACAGATTTTGTTAAAATGTATTCATGGAAAAATTGACAAAAGCACATAACATTATTAAAACAAACTAAAATTAAAATGAAAACAGAAAATATAAGTTAAAGCTAAATCAAAATATGAAAAAAAAATTATATGGACTACTTTCATGGTCATTATGAATATGATTTTTAATTTTATAGTACTATACCAGACCATATAATATTATATTTGATTAAATAAATCACCATTCACTTTTGTTGTATGAAAAAGTGTCAGTCATACTGATTTGGAAAGGCAAACATTTCAAGAAGATGAAAAAGTATGTAAATAGTAGGAAAACATGTAAAGACACCCAAACACTGATGTTGTAACTTCCTCCTGCAGGTCAGTGTCCCGTTGGCTGGCTTGCTGTGGGATGGAGCTGTTATAAGGTGAACCCAGGGTTCATGTCATGGTCTGGAGCGAAGCAAGCGTGTGAAAGATCAACCCCAGGGTCACATCTGGCCAACATAAAGACAGATGCAGAGTTTCTGTCTATCATATCCTTCTTAGAATGCTATAACCATCTTCTGCTGCTGTGGACGGCTTTAAGTGACCGTGAGGTACATGGCAAACGCACATGAACACTGTGGAGACTGTTGCACACTTTTTTTTGTTGCATACTGAAACTTTTAAAAATAGTATGTGCTATGCTAGTATTTCATTCAGCCTGTGTTTATAATATCCACAGACAGAAGGTGATTTCCGCTGGTCTGATGGCTCTACCTACAACTTAAATATTGAAATGACATCATCGCTTGCACCCAATCAAACGGGTTGTGTTGCGATGCAGAAGAATGCGACCGGAGCGGGATACTTCTTCACTGCTTTCCTGTGTTACCTGCAGCTCCCTTACATTTGTCAAGACGAGTGTGAGTGAAGGAGAGAGATACTGAGTGTAGTTACTCTCACTGCGATAAGGGGGATTTGATTTACACAAGCAGGACATGTTCCTCGATCAACATCTACTGTTGTTCCTGGAAAAAGAGGTTGGGTTGGAGTCAGGATTGATTGGGTTGATAGGAATGTTGTTCCTGGACCAACAAAGCATGTTGGTCCAGGAATATGTCCTGTTTTGATAAATCAAGCTGTGCGATAAGCATTGCTTAGTCTGGACTGAGCATTTTCAGAGAAATGGCCTGATGAATACTGTATTGCTCAGAGGTACCATTTTATCACTGAGTTTTTGAGGTATAAAATTTGTCTGTTGATGTTTCTCCATAATTAATTTCTCCTTCTTCATAATAAGAAAAAATGAAAGTAGACTCAAATGAGACAAAAGTTGACCTAAAATAAAAATATAGAGGCATAAAACTATATATAAAAATTCATTAATTGAAATAAAATATAAATAATAGATGAAAACTTAAATGAAAATTAGAAATGTTGCCTTTGCAACTTAAGTACTAAAATTACTAAAACTGAAATAAAAATAAAGCTAAATTAATATAAAGTCCAAAAAACAAGAACTAAAAAAATGATAAAAGCACATAATAAAATTACTAAAACTTAAACTGTGAACATAAAAGTTGATATTTTGAAGAATGTTGGTAATCAAACAGTTGCTGGTAGCCATTGATTTCCATAGTATTTTTTGAGAAAAAATTAAGAAGCATTATGCCAAAATGGCACCTTCAGCCCATCTCTGAGTCTGTATTTTGCAGCATGGACTGCTGGGTAATAGTACACTGTGATGTCTGCACCAAAGGGACCACTTGTAAGGGACACCCCATGGTTTTATGTAGTTTCACCGATCACCACAAGACCAGTGGTGCACATGAAATGTGCCATACGGAGGGTCTTAGTCTTCATTTCCGCTCTATTTATTTGAATTTTTGTCTATCAGAATTATTTGAGATCTTAAGATTTCATTTGGGAGTTTCTTTTAGATTATTTGTGTGTCTCTGTTTCAGTGTTGCAGAGCAACAGTGAATGGCTGTATCTGGAGAGTGTGTGTGAGACAGAAGCGGCATTTATCTGGTCAAATGAATCTCATCTGGATTTATCTGCTGGTTTTACGCTTGCTCTACAATCAGAAGATGAATCAAAGGATCAAACCGTCTCACATATGGTGCTAACAAACACTCAAGACATAGTGAGAGTTCAAGGTCTCTCTCCTGGACACGTCTATTATTTCTCACTGGTTCTTACACACCCCAGTGGGGCATCTCAGACACTTGGACCCATTTTTATTGCCAATACAAGTAAGTCTCCATGTTTATAGTACCAACACACATTAAAGGAACAGTTTACCCAAAAATGAACTGTTTTTGTAATGTTGCAGAGCCAAATCCTCCTGAGAATCTCACAGTGACAGCTGTCACATCCAGTAAAATTGCATTGTGTTGGAGAGCCCCCGATTCTACCCATAACGCTCAGTTTGAGCACTTCATCCTGCACTGGGTGGATCTAGTCTCTGGCAGAGGCCATGCCATTCACTTGAACAAGATGAATCGGAGCGCTGTGATTGGTGGGTTGAAGGCGTATCATGCTCACAGGATCACAGTTGTGTCTGTCACAGCTCAAAGTGTGGAAAGCTCTGACAGTTTGTCCGTGACTGTTATCACAGGTATATTTTGCAATGCATTAAGTGTGTAGGAGATATTGAGGGGTGAAATCACTTTTGCGTGCAGTATTTCTGTCCAAAACCATTTCTTATCAACATCCCAGCTAACAGGGAATGTTCTCAGAATTTTGGCTAATCTTCTGGCAAGGTTCTCCCCTAGTTGAGAACAAATGATCTTACAGTAACGTTTTTGGGACATTCATTCATTCAGTATTAGTGTTCTCAAAACATAAAACTTTATTTATACATCATAAACTGTATTTATTGGATGTTCATCTGACATTTTTTTTTAATTTTACTACTTGTTTCAGAATGTTCAGAGAAAGTTCAGAAGTAACATTCCCATAATGTTTGCAAAATGATAAAAACACAATTTTCCCTTAACGTTTGCACTGCCATTAAAAAACATTTTTTTTAAAAATTTAACATATTTATATGATTTATTTATAATAAATTATTTATATAACTTATTTTTTATATTTAATAATATTAAATATAAAATTTTATTTAATATTTTTTATATATTTAGTTTACCTTTGCTGTCATCTAATGTTTACTTAACATTAAGAAAATGATAATAAAACTAATAATTTAATATCACTAATATTAACACTATAAAAATGTCATGAACGTAATTGTTAGCAAAAATCAAAATATCAGTTTTTACACGGTACATTTTAATGTAGTGATGCCATAGTTCATTCAAAAAACAATTGATTTGTAGAGTTGATCAGTTGAGCCCTAGATTTGGCAAATTTCATTTATACCTTGTGCTAATTACGCATGCAAATTACGATCAGCACTAATTTTGTCATCTTATTTGGCATAAAAAGAATGTGTTGCTAAAACAATGTAGACAATGCATGCAAATAAGCAAATGCTTATAAAGTAATTCTGAGTGAATTCCCCCCTCAATTAGGTTTGAATCATTTGGGTTTTCACTTGCCCTGTTATTGAGATCCACATAGATGTTTTGTGTGTGGATGTGTTTCAGAGGTTAATCCTCCACGCAGGGTCTCAGTTGATGCTGTGGGCCTGGAGAACATGACTGTGTGCTGGTGGCCTTCACTGGGCGAGGAAGTCGATGAGTATTACATCCAGCTCCACCCACAAACAAATCAGGCTCAAACTAGAGAATTCTGGGTAAATGGCTCCACCTGCATCTCTCTTACACAGCTAAAGTCAGGTGGGACATATGAAGTGGGAGTGGCTGCAGTGAAGGGCAGAAACATGAGCGTAGTGACAACCATACAACAGACTCTAAGTATGTTTCATTCCTGTTTCTATCTTCCATTTCCTCCACGATGCTTTTTTCAGTCTACAAAATGTATTTTTGATTCTTCTTTCAGAACCTGATAGCATCCAGATAGCTGTCCCATACAAAGTTGGCACACACTCTGCCGAGCTCTTTGTGCAGATGCCCAGAAACAGCATTTATGACGGCATCACCATTACTTACCAGAATAATCGATCCTGGACACCAGTGTCCAAAGACAGCACCAAACTGTTGCTTGACAACCTGAGTCCAGGAACACAGTATGACTTTAATGTGTTTGTGACCAGCAGAAACACGAGCAGCGAAGGCTTTGCTCTGCCACCTGTGAGGACCTGTGAGAAAACATTTAAGAAACTTTTACTCTTATTGCTGAAAAAGTACAATACTAGTCAATAGTTTGAAATATTTTGGAAGGTTTTTGAAACCTGTCTGCATGTATTTGACCTAAAATGCTGTAAAAACAGGAATATTGTGAAATATTATTACAATTTGAAGGAACTGTTTTGTATTTGGATATATTTTAAAATGCAATTTATTCATATATGAATTTTCAGCATCATTAGTCATATTTATCCTTCACAAATCATTCTAATATGCTGATTTGGTGAAAACAGTTGTGCTGCTTAATATTTTTGTGTAAACCATGATACGCTACCATTCAAAGGTTTTGGGTAAGTAAGATTTAATATTTTTATTTTAGCAAATATGCATTAAATTAATCAAAAGTGACAGTATAATGTTTCAGATGACTTCTGTTTCAAATAAGTGCTGTTCTTTTGAACTTTCTATTCAAGAATCTATTAAAAAAAAAAGAATCATGGGTTCCACAAAAATATTAAGCAACACAACTGTTGATAACATTGATAATAATAATAAATGTTTCTTGAGCACCAAATCAGCATATTAGAATGATATCTGAAGGATCATGTGACACTGAAGACTGAAGGAATGATGATGAAAATTCAGCATAATTACTCCAGTCTAAAAATTAAAATAAAAAAATGAAATAAAATACATTTTCTAATATATTCTAACAGAAAACATTTATTTTAAATTGTAACAATATTTTATAATGTTACAGTTTTTACTGTATTTTTGATCAAATAAATGCAGCCTTGCTGAGCATAAGAGACTTCTTTTTAAAAACATTTTAAAAAATGTTAATGATTCCAAAGTTTTGACCAGTAGTGTATGATCAATTGAAATACTAGCATACTGATTATTTTATACTGTACAGTCAAATTTTCATTGACTGTATGCTGTGTTAAAAAAAATAAAATAAAATAACCCTACATTGTCATATGATCTCATTACATTATTTATTGCAACAAATTTCAGTTCAGATATAATCTTGAAAATAAAAGTTCTTTTGCACTTTAGCCTAGTTTTACACAATGTGCATATTCAAGTATGTTATTCCGAACACAGTCATAGAGTCCCTGGGACTCAACTTGTGAAATATTGAATTTATTTATTTATTGACAGGTTTGGCTCCTCCCACTCATGTGCGTGCTGGTGTTGTGACTGACAGCTCTATAGAGCTCCTGTGGGACGGGGCTGAGGGGGGCGGCCACCATTATGAGGCGCTGTGTATGAACTGCGCTGATACTGTCATGGTACGATCCTGTGTGTGAGTACACATCCTGTGTATGATGTCTGTGTTTCTTCTTTTACATACTATAAATGATAACATTTGATGAAAGAAATACATTTTCTGATCCCATCAATGGGATCACCAACATCATTTTTATGAAACTGCAGTGAAACTGTGCACAGAAGATTTTGAAGTCAATATTTTATGCTGTCCTTAAATAATAGATACTCAAAGAAGGGGAAAATAGTTTGTTTACTACTTTGTTGTTTGTGACTTTGTAGGTGCAGAAGGTAGTCGACACTAGAGCAATTTTTAAAGACGTGATTGCAGGAAAGCTATGCAACTTTTCAGTCCGAACCGAGAAGGAGTTTTTCACAGACAGTCTGGCTGGGATTATCACCATAAGAGCTGGTACACATACATTCACACAAGCTCAACTACTTATGCTACCATTCAAGAGTTTGGGGTCAGTGAGATTAGTTTAGTTTAGTATTACTTTTATTTACAGAGGCTCTATTAAATTGATCTAAATTGACAATAATTAAATAATTAAAATAATTCTACTTCACATCAATTCTGTTCTTTTGAACTTTCTATTCATCAAAAAATCCTGAAAAGAAAAATATCACCATTTCCACAAAAATGTTAAAGCATCACAGCTGTTTTCAACATTGATAATATGTTTCTTGAGCAATAAATCAGCATATTAGAATGATTTCTGAAGGATCATGTGACACTGAAGACTGGAGTAATGATGCTGAAAATTCAGCTTTGCGTCACAGGAATAAATTACATTTTAAAATATATTCAAATAGAAAACAGCTATTTTAAATTATAATAATATTTCACAGTATTACTGTTATTACTGTATTTTTCCTCAAATAAATGCAGCCTTGGTGAGCATAAGAGACTTATTTGAAAATATTAAATAATCTCAACCCAACATTTTTTAACTTCTTGTTTACTTGTTACTGAAATTGAATTACATTTCTGAAGAGAAAAATTAATACATTTCTTTGTAATTTCTGGAAATGACATTTTTTTTGTGTTTCATGACCATAGGAATCTGTTATAACTTTTAAACGATAACTTTGTGTTTAATTGCCTTGAGTGTTTTTGTAGCTCCCAGTCCAGTCACCTTGCTGCCAGTGCAGAGGACATCAGCGTCTCTCAGCGTGCGCTGGAGGGCCGGCCGGGGGGTCTGTGACTCATTTATCCTGTCCGTCAGAAACTCAACCTTTATCCTGCAGACCAGTCAAAGTGCGTCTGATGACAGGTGCGGATTTAGATCATTTATCTGCTCTGAAGATTCGTTCTTTATGTGAGGAAGGTTTGAACTGTGGCTTTCTCTCTTTTTTAGAGCATATCACTTTGACAACCTGTTGCCTGGAAGTGTGTATACTGTTGAAGTGAGCAGTGTTAGCGGCGACAGGCGAAGTTTACCTGCTGCTGTAAACGCTAACACGCGTGAGTGTTACTACACTTATATTGGTACAAAACTTACTGTCTCACACAAATCCACCCATTAGCTCTATTCCAAAACATAGTGCCTTGCTGTACTGCCTACATAGACAGCTTCCCTCCAAAGCAGCAGGCTAGCTGAAATCGAACCTTATAAATGACTCATTTGGAACAATCCTCTGGGGTAGCAACTCCATTAGCATCTACTTATATACACCAAACAAATAGAGCTCTTCATGTGAAACCAATTCAGCTAAGTTGAATGTTAGCATGCCACTAAACTAAGTTGATACTACGGTAAACATAAAACTACATTCAAATGTTGAGTAAAATAATCTATTTTAATTTCCCTGATCTCTTTTTTAATAGTTTTAGGTATTGAATAAAATGTACACCACTGTTCAAAAGTTTAAAATTGTTACAATGTATTTAAAAGAAGTCTCTTATGCTCACCAAAGCTGAATTTATTTGATAAAAATACTGAAAAAAACTGTAATATTATGAAATATTATTACAATTTAAAATAACTGCTTTCTATTTAAATATATATTTTATATATTTTTAACTCCTGTGATGGCAGAGCTGAATTTTCAGCATCATTACTCCAGTCTTTAATAACATTTTTTATTATTATCAGTCTTGAAAACAGTTGTGCCGCTTAATATTAACAAACAGCATGTATTTGAAGTAGACTATCACTTTAGGTCAATTAAATGCATCCTTGCTGAATAAAAGTATTAATTTCTTTCAAAAAAAAAATTACTCTCATCTGCCATCTTACATGAATTTTTTCCCCACTGAGCTTATTGCAGTGCATTCTGGGGTTGGGTTTCCTGTGAAATATGTATGTGATGTTGCACTTGAATTGGCCATAAGATGGTAAAAATATCATTGAGACATGAGGATGTGCTCTTTTGTATTTTGCACGATGTTACAGACAAACTTCCTGACAGACTATTTAATTAAAATTATGCTGCGTGATTTGGAACACCCTGTTTGTAGGTAGGCATATGTCATCTATGTCTCAAAATGATCTTTTTTGTACTTCAGTTCCAGAACCTCCTGACGACCTCACTTTCATTGAACAGGAAGTGAGCAGCATGTATGTGATGTGGACACCCCCACCGGGCAAAGTGGATGGTTACAGGGTAGGGTGACTTTTTGCTTATCCAATCAGCATTGAGATCCACATACTGAAGGGATTTGGTCATTGCATATTAAACATTAGATTTTTGCTTGTTTGTTTACTTGATTTAGCAGTTGAATAGAAATGAATTGAAGCAATTAAGTGGAGTGAGTTATTATAAGTTTGTGTGTATTGTAAGCATGACTAGACTAGTTTCAGGGCCTTTGCACACCTGTTAAAACTTTCATACTGACCGTCTCAGCTGAAATGTAGCCTAGCAACACCCCCTGTGCTCAGGTTTCTGCCTTTCTCATAATACATGAGCGCCAATCCTTCATTATACCTTACAAACAGAATGAAGGTATTTGAGTGTATGATGTAAAGATGCTTTTTGTGCAATGTAAAGTCCCCTGGAATAACCTGGGCCAAAGTGACTTTTCCAAGGGCTGTGGTAATGATCTTCCCACTTTCATTGTCACCCCTGTTCTAGATTGTCCTTGCCATCATCTCAAAACTTTATTGACTGATCTATTAACACTGTTTTTTTACATTTGTTTGTCATTTTCTTCAAACTACTGTTCAAAGGTTTGGGGTTTGTAAGATTTGTTCATGTTTTGGAAAGACGACTCTTATGCTCACCAAGGATGTTCAAAAAATACAGTAGAAACAGAAATATTGCGAAATATTATTGTTTTCTATTTGAATATATTTTAAAATATAATTTATTCCTGTGATGCAAAGCTGAATTTTCAGCATCATTACTTCAGTCTTCGGTGTCACATGATCCTTCAGAAATCATTCTAATATGCTGATTTGCTGCTCAAGAATTATCATTTCTTATTATTATCATTGTTGAAAACAGTCATGCTGCTTCATATTTTAGTGCAAACCATTATACTTTATTTCAGGATTCTTTGATGAATAGAAAATTCCAAACAGGATTTGAAATAGAAATCTTTTGTAACATTAATGTCTTTGCTGTCACTTCTGTTCAATTAAATGCATTCTTGCTTATTTTATTTCTGTTGCTTTCTTCTCGTTCAATCCTCTTTAGCTTCAATATGGCTTTGCGGGTGACCTCCCTCTGCCGCACCAGGTTGATCTTCATGGCAACAGTTTCAGGATTCATGACCTGACCCCAGGAAGTGATTACAGGTTTGAAATCCAGTCCTTCCTGGGGTCAGATTTCAGCGAGACCACATCCCAAAACATCTCTACTAGTAAGAATCTCCCAGTCAATATTTCTGAAGCAGTGGCCCTTGATTCTGTTCTTAGTGATGCTTTCTACTTTTGGTATCATTAATAAATACAGATGAGAAATACAATGCACAAACACATATTAACAATTAATGTCATTCTTGATGGGGTTTTTTTTTTTTCAACTAATTTTTTATTCCAGGGCCAAGAAATGATCAGTCTATAATTTTAATGGTAAGTTTATTTTAACAGTGAGAGACAGAATAGTAAAACAAAAAAAATAAAAAATCCAGAAAAACGCATTTTAAAAAAAGTTATAAATTGATTTGCATTTTAATGATTGAAATAAGTATTTGATCCCCTATCAATCAGCAAGATTTCTGGCTTCCAGGTGTCTTTTATACAGGTAAGGAGCTGAGATTAGGAGCACTCTCTTAAAGTGAGTGCTCCTAATCTCAGCTCCGTACCTGTATAAAAGACATCTATCCACAGAAGCAATCAATCAATCAGATTCCAAACTCTCCACCATGGCCAAGACCAAAGAGCTGTCCAGGGATGTCAGGGACAAGATTGTAGACCTACACAAGGCTGGAATGGGGTACAAGACCATCGCCAAGCAGCTTGGTGAGAAGGTGACAACAGTTGGTGCGATTATTCGCAAATGGAAGAAACGCAAAATAACTGTCAATCTCCCTCGGTATGGGGCTCCATGCAAGATCTCACCTCGTGGAGTTTCAGTGATCATGAGAACGGTAAGGAATCAGCCCAGAACTACACGGGAGGATCTTGTCAATGATCTCAAGAAAACAACTGGTAACACATTACGCCGTGAAGGACTGAAATCATGCAGCCCTCTCAAGGTCCCCCTGCTCAAGAAAGCACATGTACAGGGCCGTCTGGAGTTTGCCAATGAACATCTGAATGATTCAGAGGAGAACTGGGTGATAGTGTTGTGGTCAGATGAGACCAAAATCCAGCTCTTTGGCATTAACTCAACTCGCTGTCTTTGGAGGAGGAGGAATGCTGCCTATGACCCCAAGAACACCATCCCCACTGTCAAACATGGGGGTGGAAACATTATGCTTTAGGGTGTTTTTCTGCTAAGGGGACAGGACAACTGCACCGCATCAAAGGGACGATGGACAGGGCCATGTACCGTCAGGGCCAGGGCATTGAAGCCGGCCAGGGCATTGAAAATGGGTCGTGGATGGGTATTCCAGCATGACAATGACCCAAAACACACGGCCAAGGCAACAAAGGAGTGGCTCAAGAAGAAGCACATTAAGGTCCTGGAGAGCTGCGTAGTCTCCAGACCTTAATCCCATAGAAAATCTGTGAAGGGAGCTGAAGGTTCGAGTTGCCAAACGTCAGCCTCGATACCTTAATGACTTGGAGAGGATCTGCAAAGAGGAGTGGGACAAAATCCCTCCTGAGATGTGTGCAAACCTGGTGGCCAACTACAAGAAGCGTCTGACCTCTGTGATTGCCAACAAAAGTACTAAGTCATGTTTTGTGAAGGTGTCAAATACTTATTTAATTAATGAAAATGCAAATCAATTTATAACTTTTTTGAAATGCGTTTTTCTGGAATTTTTGTTGTTATTCTGTCTCTCACTATTAAAATAAAGCTACCATCAAAATTATAGACTGATCATTTCTTTATCAGTGGGCAAACGTACAAAATCAGCAGGGGATCAAATAATTTTTTTCCCCACTGTATATATATATGTGTGTGTGTGTGTGTTGATCATCTCTATTTTGTTCTATTCTAACATTTTTACTGTTTAATTTGAATCTGGTTTAGTGTTATTTGCATTGCTTGTATTGTGTGTCACTTGCTTGTTTACAATTGTAAAGCACTTTGAATTGCAATAATTGCATGAATTGCAAATTTGTTTAAAAGGTGCTATATAAATAATGTTTGATTGATTGAGTGAAACTGAACCGAACTGAACTAACTTTAATTTAACCATACTAAACTGAATCCAATTTTTAGCGAATGTCTGCCTATAAATTATACTGTATGCATGCATTTATATGTTTTTTATAGTGAAAAAACAAAATCTGTGTTTCAGTCCCTGCCAGTCCTGAGGGGTTGCGAGTGATAAGCGTGTCACCTCGTGCTTTCTCACTCCACTGGTTGGCATCACCTGGATGTGATAAGAACTACATGGTCCAACTGCGTCCTGACCACGGCAATATCAACATCACCACCACAGCAGACAGCAGCGTCCAGGTACACACACACACACACACCCTGAGTCACTGCTCTCCCGCAGCCGTATGCCAGGTGTCAGGTAGAAGAGTATCTGTGTCAGCTGGGCGGAGTGTGTGGAGGAAGGTTGGAGAACAAGGGAGAGAGTGAAAGAGAGAGAGAAGACTGTTAATAATAGGTTTAACAGTGGTGGAGTGACTAGTTTGTTTCTGATCACTCACATACCACCGGTTAGTTAGCCCGTTCACCCATCCAGCAGCTCTCTCTTAGTGAGGGGCCATCATGCCATCCTGTCTGCCCCTGCTGGTTATCCTGTATGCGGGCCTCTGTAATGTTCAGGTAAGCTTTAATTGCATGTTTGCATTGCATGGGTTTTGCATTACATGACATGCATTACGCAGGCTTTTTAACCATGCACCAAATTAAATAGTTAAGTTGTGCCATTCAGAATTGTATTGAAGTTGAATTATTTAGAACTTCAAAAAAAATTTTTTTACAACATGCATAATTTTAAATTCAATTTCAATACAATTGTATTGAAACTGAATTTGAGATGATGTATGTTGTAAAAAAAAAATTTTTTTTGAAGTTTTAAATAAAACAATAATTATTGGAGTACATTTTACAAGAAAATACAATTTTAGCTATTCTAACCTCAAATTTTCACATTTAATTCAGTGTGTTACTTTCCATTTCTTTGTAATTATTTGTGAAATGTACTAGCATTTTTGAGTTAAATTTGTTTCAAAGTAAATTCTACACTGTTTTTTCCAGTGTAGCAAACAGAATTGTTTAAAGAAATAAGTTAAAATTGATGGTTGTAATCAATCAAATGCCACCTGTAGAATTTTCTGATGTATATTTGATTATATTTACTAAATCAAACTTATATTAACATAAAAAAGAGACTCATTTCCCAGAATGTAATTTACCCCAAAGTCTTTAAAATGGAGCATTTTATTTTCTTTTGTTTTTATTTTATTATTTTATTTTAATTCAATTTAATTTTAATATTATACTTTTTTTTTTTTTCTTCTTCTTTTTTTTTTGTCATTCTGTCATTCCAGTTGAATATTTACCGGGGTGATTCAAATGAAATTCAAATTAATTTCAATGACATGACATGAATGATTTCAAATGAAAATTCCTACTCAGGAACTTAAAGGGTGACAATTTAGTCATTTTCTGCAAGATTTTCTGCAACCCTGCGAGATTGATTTCTTCCCCTAAAACACACAGACTGTGTTCTGTTAGAGACACAGGTGTGAGCTGGTGAGATGGTGAGACGCCACACGACCTTAGAGGAATTTTTGAACTGGCTTGCATTTCTTAGAATGAAGGGACACGACAATACTGGCACACAAACAAAGACTTGAGTGTGTGATAAATATCACTGTGTATTGGCTGGTTTGTGCAGGACTGTGTGTTTGGAAAGCATTGCCATTTGACATTTTATTCTCTGAGGTATTCATTTGTAGAGCACTCATAAAAGTTGCCATCACCAATCAAAATTTCCTTTTAAATTTAGATGCTTTCTGCAAATTTTCTGCATCGTTTTCCATTTACGGTACACCTGTGGGAACTTGAAAGTAACTTTCTTTGGATCTTGGGACCAGCTAGTTAAATTGAAAAATGGCTCAGAAGATTGAAATTAGTTCTGAGAAGCTCTCGGTATACACTTGGTTTATATGGTTGATATTTTGCAGTGAAATTCATAGAAGTGTGGCTTATGCATACATGCCGGTTATGTAATGCATGTAAGCATGAATTAGGTTTTGCAGTCTTATCTTGTTTTACTGGTGTTGTCAGGCTATTTTATCCTCAGGTCTGATAAGACTATTGTCTTTCTGGAACAAGTGGTGTGACTGTGACATCACGTATGGTAATTTTAGCCTACCGCTGTCCTTGTGTTTGTGAACACGTGACAGAAAATGACAAGAAGTGCTTTTGTTATATGATATTTATGAAAAAATTATTTCCGGTGAAACTATAATGCCAAAAATAGCCATTCCATGCTAACTCCAGAAGATTTGTTTGCAAAAAGTGTGTATGTGTGCGTGTTTGTGGGAGTGTCTGAGGTGCTTGTATTATTAATGGTATCTAGATGTTTTTGAAGGCAGTTTGATCTATGATGGTATTTTGAGGGAATATTGCGACGTGTTTGATTAATGTGAGTCATTGTCTTCAGTCAGGCATAGCCAGTGCTATTAGAATCACATTCATATATCCGATCACATTCAAATTGTGGTTTGTTGATTATCTTGTGCTGACATTTTGGTTTTACCTGAGGTTTATTGTATAGTATATTATGCTTCAGTCTTCTCAGAAGAGATGTGACTCAGCAAACATCATCATGCACTGAAAATGAGCCTTTGCTGACTATATTTGGAAAAATTCTACTCTATTCAATAATAATAACTAAATCAAAATAAGCTTTTTTCAATTATTTCTTGAAAACAACTTTTTTTTTTAAACCCTGAACTTTAAGGTGCAAAACAACACCTTCAACAAAACACATAACAACAAAACATAAGATTTTATCATTGCACTGGTCAATTGCATATTTGTTTGGCATGGGTTTTGTGTTACATGACATGCATTATAAATACTAATCAAATACCAAATTAAATACTTAAGATTAGCAGAGTTGTGTGCTATTTAGTATTGCTTTTAAAATTAAAATGGAATATTGTGATCAATATTTGAGATGCCACCTATTAATATTTTATAGATTTAATATATCCTATCATAAAAGCTTATTGTAAATATTTATTAACATTTGCACATTATTGCTAATCAGACTTATGACTTTTTTTGACTTTTTTTCACAAATGAAGCATTAACACCAATGAATCTCATGAATGAACATCAAAGATGTTGTCATTATCACCTCAAAATGTGACAGATTTAAATATTTAACAAAAAAATAAAGTGCAAACCATTATAGTGTCATTTCATATGATCTAATATATAAAGTTGTTATAGAAAAATGTATGGAATAATGCCTTTTAAAAATTTTTGTGACTGAAACAGCAAAGGATGTATCTGTCACCATGTTACGTTGGTTGTTGATGTGTAATTTGTATATGTATTGTGTTTATTCTGTGTTTTAGGCTCAAGTGTCCAGTGTAACCCCTGGAACATCATACACTGTGACGGTCAATGCGGTGGCCTCGTCAGGGTTCAGCTCACCTGTCAGCCGAATACTCGTCACCACTATTGAATCCTGTAAGTCTTTGTGTTCCATTCTTAAACCACTATTCTCATCTATATATATATATATATATTCCTTTAGACTTCCTCCTGAGATATTTACCTGTTTTTGCTTGTCAAGTAAAAAGAATTAAATTATTTTCATAGACATACAACACTCTTTAAAATAAAGGCTCCAAAAGGGGGATTTCACAGTGTTGCCATAGAAAAGAACGATTATGGGTTCCCCAAAGCAACTTTCAGTGAGCAGTTCTTAAAAGAACCATTTTCTTTTCTTAGAGTGAAGAACATTTTAATAATCTAAAGATTGTTTTTCCACTATAAAGAACAATAGAAAGATTCCATGGATATTAAGAGTTCTAGAAAATATTATGCTATAATTGTTTTGTTTGCAGTACCATGCAAATACCATGGCACATGAATACACCAATCATGCAGTACTGTTATACATAAAAGCACCAACTGATACCATCTCTGTACTAGTGTATTGTTTTGTAAGCATAGAACTAGTGACGAAAATTGAAAGGTGAAACCCTTTGAGATGTTGTACATGAATCCATATTCATTTAGTTCCATTTGAAATATGTGTGTGTGTGTTTGTGTGTGTGTGTGTATTTATGTTTGCATAATTGATGCTGATTCCAGTTAGCAGGCTTTGATAGGTCGGTATCAGATTCCCAGTGTGCTGTTTGCTCGTCTCTCTGAGAATGGCATGGTCGGGTCACGCTTTCTGATGGCTTTATATTGTTATTCTCCTAAATTGCCAACACCTCCACAACAACAGATATCTGTTAGCGAGCCAAACGCCTTCTGAAAGGCCTCTAAATTTGATATTGACCTGGATGATACTAAATCTAGGTCAGAGCAACAATATCCGTCCTGCTTCATTGCAGAAGAAGAGAAAATAATGGCAACTATGAATGCAAGAAGTGACAATGAATTAAAATGAATTGTGTGTAAAAACTACATAAAATAATTGCTGTAATTTAACCAATTAGATTCAAGTATTCAATAAAGCTGTCATAAAGTAGGATAAAATACTGAATGCATTATAAAATGCTTAAATGAATTCATTATTTGTGTTGTATCTATGTTTACGCAGTACCTGCGGCCCCCTCTAAGCCAGAAGGTGAGCGGGTCGGTTCCAATGGGATCCTGCTGTCCTGGCGGATGCCTCTCGACAACTCAATTCACTCATTTGTTATCAGATACAAGGAAATGTGTCCATATCCTGACCCTACCTTCACTGAGGTCACCAAGAGCTTGGATATCCCAGAAACCCTGCTGAACACACTAACCCCTGGAGCCACATACAACATCAAGGTGCACGCCTGAGGCTTCACACATTTCAATTGTTTATTTGATAGCAAAAATGAGAGAAAAGCACAAAAAATACCTAATGTTTTATGTACACATATCTTTGCCCACAGCATAGATTTTCTAATATTATAGGAACAGAATATCAAGCTTCCTAGAGTGTGTGCATAACACATTTGACTACAGTATGTTTTTTATGGAAATGTTTTTTAGGAAACTGTGAAAAGGAACTAAAGTATAATAACTTTTGCAAAGCTGCATCATATTACATAGGAATATTATGAACTACCATTTAAAAAATTGGAGTTAATATTTTTGTAATGTTTTTGAAAGAAGTCTCTTATGCTCAGCAAGACAAAAGAACAGCAAAAACAGTAATATTATGAAATACTATCACAATTTCAAAGAATTGTTTTCTATTTGAATATATTTTAATATGTAATTTAAGTAACACTTTAGAATAGGGAACACTTATTCACTATTAACTATGAGTTTTCCCTCAAATTTCTAATTTGCTGCTTATTAATAGTTAGTAAGGTAGTTGTTAAGTTTAGGTACTGGGTAGGATTAGGGATGTAGAATAAGGTCATGTAGAAGGCGGCATTAATATGTGCTTAATTACTACTAATAAATGGCTTATATTCTAGTAATATGCATGCTAATAAGCAACTAGTTAAGAGACCCTAAAATAAAGTGTTACCGTAATTTATTCTTGTGATGGCAAAGCTGAATTTTCAGTCTTCAGTGTCACATGATCTTTCAGAAATCTTTTTAATATGTTGAATTTTTTACCATAGTTTGCTCTGACTTTGTGTACTGATTTCAGTTGTTTAATTTGTACACTCATGGATGACAGTACTTTTGCCAGTAGAAAGTGCTCAATAAGTGCTTTCATTCGCTATAAATCTCCATTTCACCAAAAATGTCACTTACGCCCTTCTGGTTCTCACCCCTTGAATGAATGAATGAAGGAATGAAGCATTTATATAGCGCTTTATTGTGTATTGCCGTACACCCAAAGTGCTTTACAATCATGTGGGGGGTCTCTCCTCAACTACCACCAGTGTGCAGCATCCACTTGGATGATGCGACGGCAGCCACAGGACAACGGCGCCAGTACGCTCACCACACACCAGCTACAGGTGGAGAGGAGAGAGAGTCTTAGAGCCAATCAAGTGGATAGGGATTATTAGGAGGCCATGATAGACAAGGGCCAGTGGAGGGAATTTGGCCGGGACACCGGGGTTACACCCCTACTCTTTACAAGAAGTGCCATGGGATTTTTAGTGACCACAGAGAGTCAGGACCTCGCTTTAACGTCTCATCCGAAAGACAGTGCTTTTTACAGTATAGTGTCCCCGTTACTATACTGGGGCATTAGGACCCACACAGACCACAGGGTGAGCACCCCCTGCTGGCCTCACTAACACCTCTTCCAACAGCTACCTAGTTATCCCAGGAGGTCTCCCATCCATGTACTGACCAGGCTCAACCCTGCTTAGCTTCAGTGGGCAACCAGTCTTGGGCTGCAGGGTGATATGGCTGTGGCCCTTGATATTTAAAACAACAGAACTATAAATGAATTGACAACAAAAGCTAAAAAAATAATAAAATAATAATGTCAGTGAGCATGGTTGTAATAAGGATAATTTTGCTCAAGGAGCAAAATTGTAATAAAGGAAACACTTGAGGTTGAAGCACTTCAAGTGACAAGATACTTCAGTGGATAGTTTATAAATGCCACAAAAAAGCATCCTCAAAAACTGCTTTTAATCATGACAGGTCTGCCTCATTGAATACACGTAACCTGGTATGCGGAGGACAAAGCCCAGACTGAGTGAACATGTGTTTTCTCATAATATACTCATTTTTCAGGGCAGAGTATCCTAGTACACACTACTAACAAATTCAAATGTGACGTCATGAGAAATGCACTTCTTAAAGATTCCCAGTTCTAGAGATTTTTCCGATTTCTTTCCAACTCTAAAGAACTCCAGGCCTCTTATTGAGGAATGGTGCAACATCAAACAGTTCAAGAGCTGAACTACATTATTCCCCAAGGAACCAAAGCTCTTCTAAAGGCAAAAGCATGACCTGCTCCTTATTAAGTGCATGGAATTTATTGCATTTATGGATGTTACTGATATTATATCCAGCCCATGTGTATATGAGATGTTAGATCTTCCTTTATTTCCCTTTTAAGTGTTTTGCGGTGGTCATTGTGGTGTATTGTTGAATCACCTCTAATGAAATAGCAGCCAGTAAAAACCTTTCTGAAAATGCTGTTTAACTCTATAGGGAAGGTCCAGCGTTCAGCAGACACTACTGGATTAACTGTCCATGGGAAAGTTGCCAGTGGCCTCTATTCCATTGATCCCACTCAATAATTTATCAGCTGTGAATTATTCATCTCCTACAGAGAACTCTGGATCCACGAGGGATCTCTGTTTTCCCTCATTTGTCTCGTGAATTCATTGGCCGGGTACACCGTGAACTCTGAATTGACTCTCTGAGCTTTTGTGCGAGCATGTGTTTGTACGTGTGACAGTGTTTGATGGATCTGTTGTCTGGAGTAGATCATCTTGCATTGGAATCTTCATTCACAGTGTTTATATAAGCACCTCTGCTAAGTCATGGTGATAAATCAAGCAGACGTTCTTATGCTGCATGCATTTGGCTACAGTATATTGCTTTTTAAAAGCTTTTCTTCTGTCTTTTCTCTACAGGTTGCAGCAGTAAACAAAGCAGGAATTGGACCTTTTAGCCAGTCTCTGTACTACAAAACCGCAGAGGCCCGTAAGCAACATCTATATATTTTACATAAGCTTTTTGCGAAGCCCTAGTGAGCCTTTTTGCTGTCTTCAAAGGCAGCATCTTGAGTAACTGATTCAAAATGCTCTTCATGGAAAGCAACTTTGTTAATGGTTACTCATGTGTAAAACACGAATAGCACTCTTCCTGTGAAGCGCATTTTGATACTCTAATAAGCACAGAAATGCACAAAACACACCAGTATTGGGTCAAATTGTACATTTGAAATAAATTTAGGAAACATAAAATATATCTTTAATTGACATTTCACTCAATTTTGATGTAATCCTCATTAAAAAAGTCTCTGAACTCACCACAATGAATTGTGGTATTTGTCACAAAAATATTAAGCAGCTATTTTCAACAGTGATAATAATAAATGTTTATTGAGCAGCAAATTGCTCAGTATTAGAATTTCTGAAGGGTCATGTGACACTGAAAACTGGAGTAATAATGCTGAAAATTCAGCTTTGATCACATGAATAAATTACATTTAAAATATACATTCAAATAGAAAACAGTTGTTTTAAATTGTAATAATATTTCACAATATTGCTGTTTTTACTGCATTTCTGATTAAATAAATGCGGCCTTGGTGAGGATTAGAGACATTCAAAAACATTAAAAAATCTCACCGACCCCAAATTTCTGATTGTACAATTTCTGAAAATACATTGTATGATTAGTTTGTGTATGTGTTCTGATCCATGTGTTTATGTTCAATCTCACAGCCCCTGGTCTGGTGTCAAACCTCACAGCGTTTGCTGAGGATCACACGTCAGTGTTAGTGACATGGTTTCTCCCTGTACGCATTAATGGTCTCATCACTAAGTTTGCAGTGAAAGTCAAACATGCTCGAACAGGCCAGACCGTCCGTACGCTGGAGCTCAATGCAGAGGACATCATGAATGGAGCCCTGCCTCACTGCAACGTACGTTTGTACTTGCATTAATGAAGATTTGAAGTGATACAGGACAGCTGAGCCAAATTCAAACCGCAGTGGTATATGCATTGATCTACCGATCTGTACAATTAGTTTCGGAGTGTTTATGTGCATGTATGTGTCTTCTAGGATGCAGCAGACATCTTATCTCGTGGAACTCCAAGCCCGTCTGAGTCTTCCCAGTTGACCTCTGCTGTGTTGCCCACTGTTACGCTCTCAGCCGTACCTCCCGCCTCCATCTGGAGTGTTCCAATCAGTGTGAAGATTGATGAGCTCCGCCCCTACACTCCCTACGTGTTTGAAGTCTCCGCCTTCACCAGTGATGGGGAGGGACAGATCGCCAGCACTATGGTCCGCATGCCAGAGGCTGGTATGCTATCACACATTCACACTCTTAATTCTCAAATACGGTATATCTACACTACTCTGCACTAGCTTATCAGTACATTTTTATGTATAATGCATTATAAAGGTATTCATAGTGTATGTTGTAATTCATTATATCTTTTCATAAATAAGTGTAGCCAAAGTTAAAATGCATTATAATATTTGTAGATTCTTTGTTGCATCTGAAATTGATTGTTTGTGTTTTAATGCACTATTTTTTCTAAAGGTGTAAAAATCAATAGGTAAGTATTATAACTGTGGTTACAATTATTTATGAGATCATTCAATGCATTATAAGCATATGCATTGAAAGGCATAATTAAGGCATTATATACTGCTTTTATAATACTTTTATAATGCATATTTTTGATCAAATAAATGCATGCTTGGTGAGCAGAAGAGACTTCTATTAGAAGCACAATAAAAAATCTTACCGACCCCAAACTTTTGAACAGTAATCAAAATTGCAATTCTATTCATAAGTCTATTTACTCTAAATATCTCTGTGTTTGTGCATGATTCATTAATACATGTTATAAATAGGAGACATTACAGAAGTTCATTTCTATTGCAAATACCATCTTAATCTTGTCTTATCTAAATAAAAAGAGTTTTCACAGTAATACGTAATCTAAAGTTTTTGTAACAAAGCAAAAATGTAATGAAAAAAATAATGTGTTGCAGCCCCTGAAGACCCGCCTCAAAATGTAGTTTTCAGAAACATCACTTCTAAATCTCTGTCTCTAACTTGGGACCCTCCAAAGATCACCACAGGAAGGTTCAGCTATGTCATCCAGCTCCACAGCTCTGAAGGTAACACTTACTAACACCCCTTGACCACCAAACCAATTCATTCACTGTTTAGCATTCTTATTATCTGACAGACACCACACTGTGACAGGAGCTTTACATGACACAAACCAGTGAGCATACGATGCTTTGTAGCCTTGCGTTTAGCACACATGCTCCTGACATGCTCCAGACTACTTCATTCAAAGCACATCCTCTCATATGTCTTCTCTAAACATTGTGGTGTATGTATGTGTGTATTTCAGGGATTATTAGTGAGAACAGCACAATTGAACAGGCGTTTATGTACACTGGACTGACTCCATACACACAATACTATATCCATGTGATGGCCAGATCAGCAGGGGCCACAGGACCGGCAGCAGTGATCAACATTACAACACTAGCAGAAGGTAAAGTACATATACACACACAAATTTACTTGCTACCTAAATGAAGGCTTACTGTGACGTCGTACTTACCCCTATCCAAATCTTAACCTCATAAACGGGAACATTTTTGCATTTCTAAATTTAAAAAAATTATATATATATATATATATTTTTTTTTTTTACTGAGTATGTCTCCATTTTTCTCTTAAGGGGAGACTGCAGGCAAAAACACAGTTGTTTCATGCACCTATCACGTTTGAGATATTGGGCGTTTTGGTTTTTCATAAAGTGTTTTTTTCAGACTAGTGGAAAGACAGTATCCAAAAGACACTGTTAAGTGTATCTTTTATATCACTTTATCTATTTGTGTCAATAGATTTCAATTAGAATACATAATTTTAAAGGCCGTTTTCTCAAAATGAGTTTTTTCTCCTACACTGAGCCATAAATCTCCACTTCAGTAGCACTTACACACACCAAACTTGACATTTTTATTCCTGTCTATATCCTGAAGTTTTTTACAGAGGATTTGTTCATATATAATTTGCTTGATTATATACATTTTAATCCCCCCAAAATTGTGAAAATATAGTGTTTTCTGTCCGTTCTAAGCATTTTCTGAATTATGGAGTGACAAAAATGAGATACCCAAAATTCCCTCTGTAAAAACTTTTGACTCTAATATGTAAAAAAAAAATATTAAACAAGAATTTTGAAACTGACATCATCCAGTGTTTAGATTTTTGTACTAGAAATTTATGCAAATTAACATATATTTGCATATTTAAACCTAACATTTTAGAAAACTTGTAATACAAAAAATGTTTGCAATTATCAGTGTAATCAATCAGCTGAGTAAGGCGATAACTATTAGTTGTTTTTTTTACCCTATTCAGCTGCAGTGTCTCACCTTAACCTTTAAAAGAGAACATTTTTGCATCTCTAAGTAAGAAATTTTATTATTTATTTATTTTACTGAGAATGTCCCCATTTTATCAGATTTAGCCAACTTCTGAGGACAAAATTTGTTTCTTTACTTTAGATAGTAAAGAAACAACCTGTGAGTGTGAAATGTTGATTTTGTGTTTCATTAATTTTAATTTGTCAGTTGATATTTCAAATCTTCAGACATGATAAAATGTTAGATAAAGTGAACCTGAGTCAGTATAGCATATACTTCAGCTGATTTTATTCAATGAAGACTGTCAAATAATAATTAAGTTAAACAAAACCCACTTTCCCTGTATGAAAATATTATTGCCTCATACACAATAACCAGCTGAACCACATTTAGCTGTGCTGACTGGAACATAAGCATCGAATCACTTTAGATACTGCTGATGTGCAATTGCTTTTTTTTCTTTCTGCATGACCCAGCTACACTTTAGTTGTGGTTCATGGATGAATTGCCACAAATTCGTTTTGTGTATTTTCCGCTACAGTGGAGAATTAATGGTTCCTTCAGACATCACTTGACCTCCACCATGATTGATCGTTGGTGTCATGTGTTTTCTTAAACTGTGTCTGTGTATGCTTGATGGTGACATGAGAGCCACGTCATACAAAACAATTCAATTTTTGATTCATCTGTTTGGAGAACAGACGGCTCAGGGAATGTGTAAGTGTTTGTGACTTCTGTAAGTGTTCAGACTCAGGGGTCAAAATAAGTGAGAGTTATAAATGAGGTTTATATTTAGCTGGTCTGGGTGTAATTAAGTCTCTCTGCAAAATCAGCTATCTCTAATTATACCTTTAATTGAGTTAATTTAGCTGGAGGAAATTACTTTTTCATACACAGCCAGTTGGCGCTGAATAAGAAAATGCTTATTAAATGCGTGGAAAAACAAGAAAGGTTATTTGTTCACTTAGGGTTGCTTTTATCTAAAATTAGATTTTGGTTCAAGGCCTCAAAGCATCCAATGCTATGATAAATAAAGGGCTGCATTTTTCTCAGCATTGGATTGTAGAAATGGGAAAATATATCAGCTGTTCCCAGTAATGGACATTAATTAATAATCCAAACCTGACTTTACATGGATATACACTACCATTCAAAATATTTTTTTAAAGAAATTAATACTTTGATTTAGCTAGGATTCACTAAAGTGATCAAAAGTGACAGTAAAGATTTATATTTGTCTAGTCGACTTTTCTAGTCGTTTGTGATTTAAAGCACTCTTTAATAATTTTTTGCGCTTAATTTTATTTTAAAGCATGTTTTGTCTTTTTTTTAAGTAATTTAAAGTCATCTTGCAGGCCTCTTGGAACAGTGCCAAGGCCCCTGGTTAAGTTTATTGTTAACTGTATGTGTGTGTGCATTTATTTCTGTTAGCCCCGAATGCTGTGTCTGATCTGACAGCAGAGGCTGTGGACTCCACGTCAGTCCGTCTGTCCTGGAGACCCCCGAGCCAACCGAACGGACTAATCACACACTATCGGATACTAGTGTTATACCGCAGTACTCTTGTACAGGACATCACCCTCCGAGGACAGGTGAAACACACTAAACTCCACACACACACACACACACACAATTACTGTATTGTGTTTAGTGTAGCTTTACTGACAATATGTCGTTGTGTTACAGAATGCTCCACTTCGTCGTAATGCGAGGTCACTTGACATCACCACGTCATCTGCGTTCCTTCTCACCTCACACAGAACGTTTCCCGCTTTGAGTCGTGATTTTACCAACACTGATGCGGAACTGACCTCTGACCTTCCTCTGACCCCGAGCACCCCCCACACACCTCCACCTTGGCTCACAGTGACCCACGACAGAACTGATGTATCTGTTAAAGCTGAGACTGAGGCTGTGACCGAGGAACCTTTGACTGAACTTTCAGCTGTCACTCGAGGAACTGACCAACCACCATTGGTTAACTTAAGCCCCTCCCAGCCCCGTCGCTCCACTAGGGCAGTGGCCACAGACCCCACCCAGCAGCAGACGAACCCCTCAACAAGAGCTGCCACCACTATTGGAATAGAGGGTAAATAACTGTTGTGGTGACTTGGATACTAATATTACTGTTAAAAGCACAACCAATATAACAACTCATAATAAGTCATTTATATTAGGTATCCGTAAGTATAAATATTATTTAAAATCTCCATAGATAAAATTTCATTTTTTAGCAACATGAAGAAACCTGTTAGGACAGACCTACTTTACTCTGTGTTCATTTAGAATTATTTATAAACTATTATAGTGTCGATTAATATTTTGAATTAGCTTTTTATTAGTTTTTGTTTTCATATTTTCAGGTTTCATTTTAATTTTAGTTCAAATAGTAATTTTGTTATGCACTCTCTCATCATTTATATTAGTTTAATTTTAGTTTCCATTTTTTTAAGATTTATTTTATTTTTCCAGATTTGTTTCAATTACCGAAAATTATTTTCATGGTTACAAATTTGTTAATAACAACACTGACTGAAGTATACACAAGACACTTCATTTTTTTAAAAAAATTGTGTGTTTTTTCCCCTGCTTATTTTCCTACCCATAATCCTAAAGATTAATCCACCAATCAGAGAAGTCACTGTCACCATGAAAACTGGTTGAAATTGGTGAAAAGAGCAGTTTTGACCTGTATTTTTTTAGACATTTTTATATAAAATATTTTGTATTTATATAGTTTTATTTTTTATTTACATTTTATATAAAATATAAGTATTTTATACAAATCTGAATTTTTGTATTAATTTATTTAAATAAGTATGCTATACTTAGTCCTTACAGTCGTCCTTGACGTATAATAAATAGTTTTATATTTTCACTTAATTCATAGTGCTTCATGGGAAGAATTTTCTCAAAGAATTTTGTAATTAAAAAATATATTTTTGCAAAGTTTGTAATGTTGTTGTGCTAGTTCATGTGCTTCCAAAAAAATTTTATCGAAGAATTTTTTTAAATCCCAATGGAGAAAATTATTGGGAAAATTTCTTTATCATGGATGCTTTTGCTTTTGCTTTCTGTTTTCTGATTGGTTGTGCTTTTTGATTAACAGTCCTACCTGCCACTGAGGAGACAGCAGACCTGTCGTCTGATCACATCATGTATGTGGTTAGAAGACTGAGTCCTTTCACCGAGTACACATTTAGCGTGACGGCAAAAAACATCATTGGAGAAGGACCTTCCACAGGAGTTACAGTCAAGACAACTGAACAAGGTAAAATACATTCAGACTTCTGAGTTGAAGTAGTTATAACATACAACTACAAAGTAATAAAGTAACGCCAGTGTTTGCCCACAGTGCCCAGCTCTGTTCAGAATGTGTCCTATCAGAACCTGACCTCCACCTCCATCCGTGTTACTTGGGAGCCACCTCTCAACCCTAATGGCAAGCTAACTCACTACACTGTATATGCACAAAATCTCCTTACAAACCAGCAATTACGACAGATGGCAGACACCACCACTGCAGTGCTCACAGGTAACACACTAACAAGTACACTACAATTCAAAAGTGTTTTTTAAAGAAATTAATACTTTTGTTCAGCAAAGATGGATTAAACTGATCATACATGATTGTAAAGACATTTATAATGTTCTGAAAGATTTATATTTCAAATAAATGTTGTTCTTTTGAACCTTCTATTCATTAATGAATCCTGAAAAAATGGTCCATCAAGGTTTCCACAAAACTATTAAGCGGCACAACTGTTTTCAACTTTCATAATAATAAGAAATGTTTCCTGAACACCAAATCAGCGTATTAGAAGGCTTTCTGAAGGATGATGTGATACTGAAGACTGGAGTAATGATACTGAAAATTCGGATTTGCATCACAAGAATAAATTACATTTTAAAATATAGTACATTAGAAAAGAGTTATTTTAAATTGTAATAATATGACACTGCTTTAACTATGTTTGATCAAATAAATGCAGCTCTTGAAACTTATTTCAGAAATATAAAAAAAATTGTTCTGACCCCAAGCTTTTGAACAGTAATGTACATCTAGTGTACATTTGGGAACTTAGGCCACACTTTCTAGGACACTTTGAGGGGAACCGACTTAATATATCCACTAAAAATCACCAAAAACACCAGGTGATTAAAAGACATTTAGCAAAAATGATTAAAAAAAATTATGAATTTCCAAGAAAACACCTTTGCATTTGTTTGCAGATTCATACTGCTTGGATATTTTACATCTAATGCAATGACGTTTAGACATTTCTAAGTGTGACCCAGGTGTTCAGATAGTTTTTGAGTCCACCGTAGAACACTATATATGCTCATATCCACAGGTCTGGTTAAGTACAGCAGTTATAAGGTGCGTGTGGCCGCTTCTACAGCCGTGGGGGAAAGTCCACTGACCGATGAAGACTACATCTTCGTTATGACACTAGAGGATGGTATTGAGCCAGTTATGTTTCATATACATACAGAAGCACCCTTAAACACTTTTGAAATCTCTTAGGATGCTTCCATCTGTCTTTCAGAGCCGGATTCACCCCCGCGGAATCTGGCCGTAGTGAAAACCACCTCCTCCACTGCTACTCTCACCTGGTCTCCGCCAGAGAAACCCAATGGCATCATCCGCCTGTATGAGGTCTCCTACACCAACGGCACATACAGCAACACAGTCAACAGCACATCACCCAGTGCCACACTGCGCTACCTGAAGCCATACACACACTACAATGTGACTGTCCGTGCGTTTACGTTACACGGACATGGGAACCAGATTTCTGATACTCTACAGATGCTGTCGGGGGAGGATGGTGAGTCATTGTGTGTGTGTGTTCATGTTTAATTGAAAAACTAGAAGAGGCATAAAACTTTAATCCAATCTCATCCTGAAATCCCACACTCTTTCCCTTTCAAAGGGTTCCTACAATTAAGGCACATTCACACATACAGCGATTAAAGTCTTGGTGCTGTTTGATTTCTAGTAGACGTTCCCACTCCAACTCTATCAGGCATCAAATCATGTGAACTCTAGTGTCTTTTACCCCAGTCGCTATTCGCTTATTGCGTCTCTAATTCAATTTACATGAAGTGGAATGTAAATCACCAACTCTCATTAATAGAGATGAATGACTTTCGGAGACTTTGTTGCAGCAAACATACTTTTAATCAGCAAGAACACATTAAATTGATCAAAAGTGACAGTAAAGACTTTTAGAATGTTACAAAAGATTTTTATTTCAAATAAATGCCGCTCTTTTGAACATTCTTTTCATCAAAGAATTCTCAAAAAGTATCACAGTTTGCACAAAAATATTAAGCAACATTGATAATAATGAGAAATATTCTCGAGCACCAAATCGGCATATTTGAATGATTTCTGAAGGATCATGTGACACTGAAGACTGGAGTAATTGCTGATGAAAATTCAGCGCTCCATCACAGAAATAAATTAAATGTTAAAATGGATTCCAATAGAAAATAGCTATTTTAAATTTTAATAATATTTCACATTATTCCTTTTTTTACTATATTTTTGATCAACTAAATGCAGCATTGGTGAGCATAACTTCTTTCAGAATCATTCAAAAGTTTTACCGACCCCACACTTCTGAATGTAGTGTATGAATACACCTTCATTCATAAAAGCCCACATCCCAGCACACCTGCTCTGATATATTGAGCTATGGTGCTTATGCAGGTGATTTAAGTTTAAATCTTAGTCATTTCTCCTCCTTCTCCCCTGTCCTCTTTGTACTGTTCATTATGTTGAAAATTCAAAAACACCATAAAACGGGCCAAAAAGGGAGCGTGGCCTAGTGGTTAGTGCATGAGCTCCAGCATGTTGAGTTATGGTACTCATGTTTCCTTCTTTTTATTATTTCAGCATATTGAGCTGCTTATGTGGGAAATGCAGATTCTAATCTCATTCCCCCTCTCTACTGTTACAAAAAAAAGTTAGTTAATTAAAAAGCCCAGTTTAATGCTCTAATATTATTTATCACATGTGTGAGAGGACTGTTTTATTGAATATGAGCGGTTTGCAGGCTGATATATTTTTTGCACTAAGCGCCGACTTCATCTTAATGAGCAGTTTAATTGTTTGTTGCAGTGCCTGGCAGCCCACCTTATGATTTGACCTATGAGAACATCGGATCCAGTGAGGTGAATGTGTCGTGGTCTCCCCCGCTTCTCGCAAATGGCATCATCTTATTCTACAACGTAGAATACTGGAATGCCACACACAGTCTGAACCAAACCACACACGTGCCTTATGTCATCCTGTCCAACCTGCGGAAGTATGCGCGCTACCGTATCAGCGTACAGGCCGCCACACAGGTCGGCTTGGGAAACCACACGAGTGAGATCCTGAACATCACCACACTGGAGGACGGTGAGTGTTCGGTTTTAACAAACGGACCTTGTGGTGTTTAATTGAGCTGTTTTTCCTTTTTAGGTTCAGTCTTCATGGTGAATTTATCAGGATCCGGCTAAAGATTCAGAAAGTATTAAGGTCGCACTTAAACATTTCTTCTTTTTTACAGATTCTCAGAGGCACGCAGGAAATTACAGTGTTTTATTATTTTTAACTATTTTTATTTCTCCCACAGGACATTTCTGAAAGCAATCTGGGAGTTTTATTCTTTTTTTACAGTGTTATGGATCAATTTTGCCTTTAAACCAAGTTTAATCTTTCTACCTCAGGAGACAGAACCTACAGACAATGCTTGTGTTTGTTTCTCTGTGTTTGGTTGGTTAGTTTTTCCATTAGCAGCTGTCAGAATGGACAAATGTGGATGCCGTTCCTGGCATGGGAGGCATTCTCTTACATTTACTAACTCAAATCACTGTCGTGTTCGAAGAGTAAAGTCCTTTTCCACAGTTTTGGGTCTATAATAGCTGTTTTTCCTGAACGACAGTACCCAGTTCCCCTCCAAAATTCCTAATCGCCAGGAAATTGTCTGATACTGAGGTGGAGTTGTCCTGGAAACCTCCCGAGGAGGCCAACTCTGAGATTTTATACTACATAGTGAGAGTGTGGTAAGTAAAGATGATTTAAAATCAGTTTTTACCAAAGACCTGGCTTTTGTCATACACAATTGAATCTAACATTTGTGTGCGTGTATTAGGAATCTGAGCTCTGAGTTTGTCACCAATGTGACGGAAACGTCAGTGGTGGTGAGTGTGGATGGAGTGGGTCAATATAATGCCTCCGTGAGCAGCTGGACTCGACTCGGAGATGGAGGAATCTTGATTTATATCACGTTCAGTACCATAGAATCAGGTGAACACAAGCACATTTTGTCATCATATGCATGTTTCTAATGTGAAGGCACATATGCCTCATTCTGGCCAAAAATTATAGCAGCATCACAAGTATCCTAGAATGAACTGTAAAATCATTTGGAGATTACATAAATATCAGATTTAAATAAATACAGTACATAACAGTTATAAACTACATCTTAAAATATATTCAAATAAAAACCACTTATCTGAAATTGTGATCAGCTGCTCAAATAAATGCAACCTTGGTGAGCTTAAGAGACTTCTTTCAAAATCTTACCAACACCAAAACTTTGAAAGATCGAAAGAGTATATTTTACTTTATACTAAAAATATATTAATAGAAAATAACAGAACATTTAACTTCTTTCTTGATGGTTCAGTTCAGTCAGTTATAAGATTTAGTTTCATTTAGCCTAGAGAGAGTGAGGCTCACTAAGTTTTGAAAAAGAACCACAATATCATGAAACAGCATTGCCCTCATATCATAGTCATAAAGATAAATGCTTTCTCTGTTTTGCAGCCCCCTCTGACCCTCCACAGAATGTATCATACACACTCCTCACCACCACTACAGTGCGTCTCAGCTGGAGTCCTCCAAACCTACCCAACGGCATCATCCAATACTATACCATCTTCTACACAGACAATACAAAAAACAACACAAAGTATACACAGGTACTGTATATACACTCACACAGATGAGTATTGATCTTTTTGGAGACACTAAACATGATGGTGTTCTGTTTTCTATTTAAATATATTTTAAAATGTCATTTATATTAAATGTATATGCAAAGCTGAATTTTCAGCATCACAACTCCAGTCTTCAGTGTCACATGATCCTTCAGAAATCATTCTAAAATGCTGATTTGCTGATTGCCATCCTTCTAATATGCTGATTTCTTAGTATTATCAATGTTGAAAACAGTTTTGCTGCTTAAAATTTTTGTGGAAACTGTGATCCATTTTTTTTCAGGATTCCTTGATGAATAGAAAGTTTAAAATAAGTCTTTACTGTCACGTTTGATCAACTCAATGTAAAATCTTTGTAATATGTTTTTAATGTTTTTTTTTTATTAGCTGTTAACTAACTAAATTGGCTGTCACTGGCAACTTGTCACACCTAATTAGCAGACAGTGTAGTCTAACTGCAAATTACTGTAGATATGATTTGTTTTAAGATATGAATTAAGATATTATTAACCTTTAAGGTTGTTTTTCTTGTCTTGATATCCTCATTAGATAAAATACCTATGGCAGGTTTTAGTTTATTTTTAGCTGTGCAGAAATCAGAAAGAAATAAGTAGAAAAAATGCTTTTGGACATGTAACATTTAAAGGAATAGTTCGCCCCAAAATTTAAATTCTGTCATCATTTACTCACCCTAAACTTGTTCCAAACCTGTTTGAGATTCTTACTTCTGTTAAGCATAAAATAAGATATTTGAAAGAATGTGGGCAACCAAACAGTTGACGGTAGCCATTGACTTCCATAGTATATGAAAAATACTAAAGACTGAATCAGTGGCTACTGTCAGCTGTTTGGTGCCCCACATTCTTCAAAATATCTTATTTTGTATTCGACAGAAGAAAGAAACTCATACAGGTTTTGAACAAGAGGGTAAGTAAATGATGAAGTAAATGATTCAGTCGTGCAGTCGATGACCATGTTCTCTTTCTCTCTCTGTAGACGGTTCCGGGTTCAGAGCACTGGTTGGTGTTGTCTGATCTGAAGGCAGGACATGAGTACAGTGTATGGATGAGTTCCAGCACTTCTGTTGGTGATGGGGGAGTGTTCAGTCCCCATCTAAACTTCACCACGTTAGAGGACGGTCAGTCTCCTCACACACTCAGGGGAGAAGCGCAGCTCTGCACCACTTTTCCAACAGATTACATTCCAAAAAAATCACACTGGAACTCATAAACACACCCACATGCATGCACACACACAGATTCAGCACATTTTGTGAAAGGAGACAACTTCCTTCAAGCTGCAAACTGGGATTTTTGAGCCCTCACCATGAGACCGAGTGCGTCTGATCTGAAAGCCTTTTATTTGTCGGTCTCTAGACTATCCCAGCTTGCGTTTCCTCTCACAGGATTTGTTGAAAATAGAAAATAGAACGTTGCTGAAATTTCTGGGTACATTATGTAACATGTTATATATTTGTCTTCGAGAATATTGTACATGTGTCAATTTGACTTAAGAAATATTGTAAAACTTCCTGTTTGAGAGCAATTGGAGACTTTTTTGTCTCTTGCTTCTCATATGTTTGTGCTGAGAAAAAGAGCCCAGTAATGTCATGTATCTCAAAAGAGATCTCAAATTGTACTCAGATTTGCCAAAATCTTCAGGTCACAGATCTCAATATGAACTCATGAAAGCAAATGATCTGAGCAGCCAGCTACTTTATTTTTATAGCTCTATGCTTTTATTAAATGTCAACAGCTCATTTGCTCTCCTTTTACTTTTAGGATTAAAATCTGAGCTGATTCCTAAAACAAACAATTGAGAAGTATTATACATTTGATGTTCTGAGCTATTAAAGAGCAATATTTGAACACTAAAATGAATTATTTCATACTTTATATGTGTATCTGAATATGTTAACCTGGTTTCAGAATCTATACCGTGTGTCAAGGGTTTATGTAATAGTCATAACAAACCGTTTTTGTGTGATTTTGGGAAAACGGTGCAGAGGTGACCTTCTGAAACAGATGAAGGTTTTTCTCCCCGGGTGTCTGAGATTTTGAAAGTGTTCTATATGAATAAATAATGCCATGGTCCTGTTTGGCTCTTCGCGAGTGATTGTGTCTGATCGGTTTGCAGTTACTGGAAAATCAGCCCAAAGCAATATCTCGGACCCAGAACATGCTCCAGACAGATTTTCTTACTAACACAATCAGCCTGTCTTTCTCTGCTTCTCTCTCCTTCTCTAAATCTGTGATCTTGACTATGGATTTTGCAGACGCTGTGCCGGAGTTTATTTACCATTTTTCATTTCCACAGATTCCCAGATGTGTGTAATTGCTGAATATCATGTCCATGTGTGTGTTGTATGTGTGCTTTTGTATTTTTTGTATGAATATTTTAATCTCTTGGTTTAAGATAGATCATTTATCTTCACTGCTTTTAATCATTACAATATAATTGTTGACTGGTTTGGTGTTGCAGTGTGCCATTTATGCTTTATTTAAGCATAAATTAATTAATTAAATATATTAATTAAAAGGATAGCTCTTTGTACATCTAATGGGTGAATCTCAATTTCTGGGTCATATTTCACACTAAGTTTTAAAAATATATACATTATATATTAAAATAAAATCGTAATTTTTTTTATTTATTTATTTATTTATTTATTTTGCATAAAGTCAATTTTAGGACCTTTAAGATTTTTTTATAATCTTTTTTATGATTTATGATCTTTATGAAAACCTTTTAATAGTCCTTTAATAGGCTTAATTTTTTGAGGTGAAATATGTCCTAATATTGCAAGTTTTCATGAGATGAATCCTAATTTTGTTACTTTAGATTGGGGAACAAAGCCTCATTCCATTTCTTGGTTGCACATTGAACCAACATTACTTAGACTGCGATGATTTGTTCCCCGTTCTAAAGTGTTACCGTTAGCCGTTCTTCACACATTATTAATTGTATCTCTTCTACATCCTCCCCCGTGCAGTGCCGAGTGGTCCCGTCCACAACCTCACTGCTACGATCTATAGCTCTACGGCTGTAGTGATCAGCTGGGACCCTCCTCTGGAGCCCAACGGCAGAGTCTTCTATCAGCTGAGCCTCCAAGAGGCGGGTATGACCCACCCATCTATCAACCGCACGGTTAACATCACCATCACCAAAACTACCACAGACAACATCTACCTTTTCACCAAGCTCAGGAAGTATTTTCCCTACATCATAAAAGTCACCCCTGCAACCAGTGCAGGATCAGCCGTAAACCACACTGCAATGCTACACCTGCGAACAGATGAAGATGGTATGCATCACTTCTTGTTTTTTATATGCACATGTATATAAAGCATACTTACTGATTGAAAACTATTTTGTGTCTGTGTTTTGACAGTCCCAAGTTCTCCTCCGTTGCCTGGAGCTAGTAGGAATCTCTCCAGCACCTCCATCCATGTGTCATGGTTCCCCCCAGTGGAAGCCAATGGCGAGATCATAGATTATGCTGTAGCTTTACAAGGTCCTGGGACCGTCAACAAAACCTACACCACTGAAACACACCTAATGCTCTCGGAACTCACTTCATTTACACCTTACAATCTCTCCATCGCTGCGGTCACCCGCATAGGTGTCGGTCCCTCCGTGATTATTCCACTGCATACTGATGAAGCAGGTCAGAGATGCATCTTTATTGTTTTTCTAGAGGAACTGATCTGTTCAAAATTGAAATATTTAAGTTAGAATTTGAATGTGGAGTTTGTTTGATATTTGAACATTTAAAACAAAAATTTGAAAAGTCTTTTGTTTGATCTTTGAAAATGTAAACTTTTGTTAAACTTTAAATCTTTTCTTTTAAAATTTGAATTTGGAATTTGTTTGCTATTTACATTTTTAAAACGGAAATAGAATTTGAGGTCTGATGTTTAAATTTTGAATTTGAAATTTGTCTGACATTTGAAATTTAGAAATTTAAATTTAAAGTAAAACTTTTTGGTTATAAACTTTTTATGAAATTTTAAAATGCACACATCAATTTTGTTATATGCAACATAAACAACACAAAACAACACAAGGGCAATAATCCTAAAATGGTAATTAATTACTTATTAAGTCTTGCCTTAAAAATTTAATTAATAAAGTTTGACATTTGAAAATTGTAATTTGAAATCTGAAGTCCTAATTTCAAAGCTGAATATCCTACTTTGCAAATTCATGCAATTATAAATGTGCAGACTTAATGTGTCTAATGTCTTATGTGCTTTTTTGTGTGTCCAGTCCCAATGTCTCCACCACGTGATCTGATTATTTTTAACCACACTGTGAATTCAGTGTGGCTTCAGTGGGAACCAAGTCCAGAGCCAAATGGAATCGTCCAGCACTACGGATTCCGAATACTCGAACTAAACACATACACTTTCAGTTATCAGGTAATTACACCGCTATGTCTATGTAGTATGATTGATTATGTTCTCACATTTTTCTCTGTGTGTAAATTAAACTTCATATGCCTCTGTTTACCCAAGAACTCGTCAGATGCATCCACACAAGCAGAGCTGAGTGGCTTTAGACCTCATAATTCATATGAAATCAGTGTGTGCGCATTCACTAGAGCAGGAAATGGGGATCAGTATAGCCTGCCTGTCATATTCACCACCAATGAATCAGGTAATACACACTTGCACATCCAATCGTGTCACATGATCCTTCAGAAGTTATTCTAAATATGCTCATCTGGTGCTCAAGACACATTTCTTATTATTGTCAATGCAAAAACTGTGTTACAGAAAATGTAAAAAAAATAAAATAAAATCTTTAAAAAGTTTAAACTTTTGTTAGACTTTAGATTTTAAATCTTTAAGTCTTGGCTTTGAAATTTGAATTTGTTTGATATTTCAAATTTAACAGCTATACAAATACGAAAATATTTATATATATATATATATATATATATATATACAGAGTCTTAGCGATCAAATGAAGGAGAAATGAAGATATATCTCTGGTGTTGGTGTGTATGTTTCAGTGTCAGATGCCGTCGGGAATCTGACCTGCTCTGGATTGGATTGGAATTCAGTGTACATGGAATGGGAGCTTCCGATTCATCCTAACGGAGAGATTCTGTACTACCTTATTCGCTCTGGAGATCTAGAGGAGGAGGCTCATCCTCTCATGCTCACACACACAGTGGCGCACACTTTCATCGGCCTGTCACCTAACATTTTCTATGTCATCAGTGTAGCTGCAGTTAATTCAGCCGGAATAGGGGAGGAAGCCAACTGCACAGCACACACTCCACCAGAGTCAGGTATCATGACTTAAAGGGATAGATTTGCTGAAAATTTACTCTCCCTCACGCCATCCAAGATGTAGATGAGTTTGTTTCTTCATTGGAACAAATTTGGAGAAATGTAGCATTACATCACTTGCTCACCGGTGGATCCTCTGAAGTGAATGGGTGCCGTCAAAATGAGTGTCCAAACAGCTGATAAAAACATCACAAAAATCCACACTACTCCAGCCCATCAATTAATGTCTTGTGAAGTGAAAAGCTTCATGTTTGTGAGAAATAAATCCATAATTAAGATGTTTTAACTTTAAACTGTTGCTCCTGGCCAAAATACCCATAGAGTCCATAATCCATAATAACGCTTCCTCCTATGAAAAATCTATGCCCTGTTGTCCTCCCACATAAAAATCCACCAACATATTTGTTTAGAACTGTTTTGGACTGTTTTCACTTGTAAACGGTGCTTGATCTGCACATATTTCTCTCTTATAACTTTTTCTCTTTAGAAGGTTATATTATGAAAAGAGGCAGT
This sequence comes from Tor tambroides, assembly GCA_021397915.2. Classification (NCBI taxonomy): domain Eukaryota; kingdom Metazoa; phylum Chordata; class Actinopteri; order Cypriniformes; family Cyprinidae; genus Tor; species Tor tambroides. The sequence goes on along the minus strand of JAFVLL020018437.1, from coordinate 28,822 downwards.
GTTTCCCATACATTGATTTATTTGTGGCGGCCCGCCACAATATCAAAACTGACCGCCACAAATAGATTTTTTCAAAAAGCTTTGACTTTGTTGAATAAACGAGCACTGCACGTTTCAAAATCGAAACACGGTGCGGGTGTCTTTATATCACTGTATTTCTGAAGGAAACGACTGTCTTCAAAAAATTTTGGATGTCATTTTCATTTCATCTTGCATGTAATGTCTGATAAAGCAGCGTTTGTGAGCAGAGCGCCAATTTGTGTACAGTATTACCGGGGAAACCGCTATTTCTCCACGCTCTAAAAGCGCCTCCTGCTGGCAGAGAATGAATTAGCATATATGCCGCCACAAATAGAGTCCAAGTCTGTGGGAAACACTGAGAGGATTCGTATTTAAAGGGGTCATCGGATGCCCATTTTCCACAAGTTGATATGATTCTTTAGGGTCTTAATGAAAAGTCTATAACATACTTTGGTTAAAATTTCTCAATGGTAGTGGAAAAATCACCCTTTTAACCTTGCCAAAAACAGCTCTTTTCAGAGCAAGCTGTTTTGTAGCATGTTGCTTTAAATGCTAATGAGCTCTGCTCACCCGGCCCCTGTCTTCCGAGCCACTCTCTGAGAGAACTTGCTAACTAGCACGTTATTAGGAAAAGCGATTTGCAAAGATTCATAAAAAAACCTCACTTCTTCTGTAGGTGAAGCTAGAACACGAATGATTCACGCAAACATAGACGCATTTAGGTAGATTGGAGGATACATTCCCTTCAAAAACAAACGTAATCCTCTGCGTCTTCAGCGGCTCAGATGTCGGGAGTAAAGGACGACTGCTATGTTCATTATTACATCCAACAACAAAACACCTCAGTCGCTTAGGAGACATTCTTGTTTCTCCGGTGGTGAAACAATGGCGGACTGATGACAGCTCACTCAGGGCGGGTCTAAGGTAAAACACCAGTGTCAATCAACTACTGTGGGAGCGGCCTTGGTCTGCGTGACGTCACACAGACAAGAGGCTGAGAATGGCTTGATTTGAGAGAGTGGTAATGATTTTAGTAGATTAAAAAAAAAACATTGGGCAGGGGCGCGGGAAAATGTTTTAGGTTGGGGGTGCGGGAAAATGTTTTAGGTTGGGGGTGCTGTATGCGCGGAGGGGGGGGGATTGTTTCATTAGGAAACAATACCGAAGATATAAAACACGTCAAAACTCCGGGAAACAAAAAAAAATAGAAAACCTTTTTTCAGTACATCTATGATATTTCCATGTTCCACTTTTAAGATGTATCACAGCCACAACCTACAGATCCCACAACACAAACATAACATTCACAAACATAAAAGCAAGCATAGGCAGTGCTGCGTACATGATTTGGCATGCATGGCAGAATGCGTGCATCAAGTATGCATCAGTTTAATAACTTTGATAACTTTAATTCTTACAACTGTTAAATTAATGGGCAAAGGGTAAATATTTTGAAGAACAGATAGAAATAGAAAAATAGCCAATGTAAACTAAATACTATAAACATCAGAGCATTAGAAATAATAATAATAATAAATAGAAAGAATAGAAATGTTTAGCTGAAGAAGGGACGACGTTAGCAGACTGGACAGCAGGACCAATGTTGACAGGGCTGTTAATAATACACACTTTGATTTTTGAATTATTGAATAACTCAAAACTCAAACATAATCAAATCTCTTTTCATAGTCAAATCCCAAATATTCCAGTATAAATATACAGTATACAATAATATACTTTTTTTTTATTCCCAATAGTTAAACAGTTGCCCACAGAAAAAAACACACTTCCCGCGCCTATGCCTCTGGGTGGATTTTTATCATCATAGGGTGGTTGTGTACACACACTGCCAACACACATTTATGTTCAAACAACATGTAAAAGAGCATTTCGCATTCGATGACCCCTTTAAGCTGAAAAATGTGGTTATAAAGTTAAAAATGTCCTAATGTGTTTATTTTGAACACTTCACAAGACATTAATTGATGGATTGGAGTGGTGTGGTGTGGATTATTGTGATGTTTTAATCAGCTGTTTGGGCTCTTATTCTGATGGCACCCATTCACTGCAGAGGATCCATTGGTGAGCAAGTGATGTAATGCTACATAGAGCCCTGCATTTCAGCCCCGGTCCAACAGGCCCCAACTTTTTTACGCCCCTAGGGCTGGGGCCAATTTTGGCTTCTACTTATTTTTATATTTTAGACATCCATCAATTATTGATGAAAAAAAATTGCCGCTCGTGGAAACAACACGAGACCGTGCTATTGTGACTGTCAAGAGCGGCTCGACGGTGTTTAGTGTCCATCAGCAGCATGCGTGCAGTCATCGCAGCTGAAGAGTTCTGCGTTCAAATGCACGTAATAGGCTAAAGCTTGACACAAAGCACCGAAGCAAAACAAAATATTATCACTTTGCCATTACATACAAAACTGAACTATTTTAATAGCTGAAACAGTAATATAAGCTGTTTTGGGGGAAGGGGAAAAAGGGGCCGGTAATTGTGATAAGCTGTCGGACAAGGGCCAGGCTAGGGCCTATATTTGAGGCCCGTGCAGGGCTCTAATGCTACATTTCTCAAATCTGTGTCAAAAACCCTAACACTAAGTATCTAAGTATGTAATTTATTCTGCACCATTTGTGGTACAGACATGATAATACAGATTGTTTCTTTCTCTTTCTGCAGTTCCTGGTGTGCCCCACTCGCTGACCATAATGGATGTTACCTCTGACAGTGTGTCTCTAAGCTGGCAGCGTCCCGTCCATGTTCCTGGTCTGTTGCAGGGTTATAATGTAGAGATTCAGAAACTGGCAAGAAATTGTGAGCCAGAGCAGCACTTGAAGTCCTGTGTGGAGAGTGAGCTTGTGGAGTGGGTTGAAGGAGAAACCAGTGGAGTCACACTTTCCTCTCTGCTGAAATATAGAGAGTACCGTATCAGACTGGTGGCGTTCACCAGGGCCGGAGCCGGAGAACCCTCCGACTGGATCCACACACAGACACTTGCAGGAAGTATGTTAAACATGCGTAGAAATATTCCCATAAGAAGAAAAAAAATCACAAATGAGATCTCTTTAATGTCTCGTATGTTTATCCTAGACAGCAATAGGAGATTTTTTCTTGAGTTTGCCATTTGTAAGATGTTTCCCCTGAAAAAAAGATCCTTTTTTTATTTGTCTATGTATTCTAAAAGCTGTAGTATAAATGAATTTTTAAATTGAAATATATATAAAATAAGGCATATAATAATATAATATAATAAATACAAAATAATATTTATATAAATATAATTTCTTTTTTTTGTCTATAGAGTCTAAAAATGGAAAATACAAAAATATATAAAAAATAAAGCAAACTATTATATAAATATATATTTATAAATTGAATCATTAATATAAATATAATTTTGTAATTTAATTCCTTTTTTTATTGTCTATCGTTTCTAAAATTAAAAAAAAAATCAGACATTAGAGAAATAATAGCAAGCAAGACAGGAAAGTAATGATGCATGGCTTCTGTGAGCTTCACTGTGTTTGGAACATTTGTCTTTCAGTTCTGTTTGACACTGCTATGAAATCTCTGCTGTGTTCAGGGATCTGCTGTGAATCAGAGCTGCATTCTCACGATTTTAGTTCCATACTGAAAATCAATGGGCAACATTGTTGAAATGCTGCCCAATCCATTAGCTTTGATTCAAAAACTCTCAAGATCAACATTTTTTCCACACATTTTTGAGACTGCAGAGACTGTTCATTGGTCTATGTGGGAGCAATATGAGAAGTGCAGCTTAGAGGAAACATTTATTAAGTCTCCTGAGCTTTTGAGCTACATAATTTTCCCTTGGGTTGTCATTTGCATATAGCAAACCCTTATTTTTTTCTTTTCCTCTCCATCTTAATGTCTTAGACCCTGATGCCCCCCCTAGTGTCATATCAGCGGTTCCTTCTCCCACTGGGTTAAAGATTGTGTGGGACGAACCATCGGTCATCTCAGGGCCCACCTCATACATCATTGACATCACTGCTGTGAGTTCATAAACTTGAGAAATCTGGTTCATCTGTTGACTTTCTGAAATGTTCTACTTCAGTTTCTCTCTGTCCTCTTTCAGTTGGATGGTTCGGGATATAACATAAGCCTAGTGCGGTATTCAGAGGAGATCAGGGCGGTGGTTGTCGGGAACCTGACTGCCTTTACCCTATACTCTATTACCATCACCGCCTTCACGGGGCAGCTTTCCAATGCTCGCACAGATGGCAAAGCATCTGAACCTGTCCTCGTCAGAACCCTGGAGGACGGTGAGGATGTTTGTGCATGCTTGATTATCAGATATCCATTGAATGCATGCATGCATAACTTATTTGTGACATTCATGGTCATGTTTTCCCAGAGCCCAAGGATCCTCCCAAAAACGTGACATTGACGGTGATCCCAGAGGAAGTGACACGTGTTTATGTAACGTTCTCTCCACCGGATGAGCCGAACGGAAACATCAGTGCCTACCACGTCGCCATCTATCGAAACGGACAACTGGACTTCTACATAGACAGCCTGCCTGTGATCAGCAACCCTAATAACACCATGACGGCCATTATAGATGGACTGAAGGGTGGATTCAATTACAGCATAAGGGTAGGAAACATTTTCGGGGCATTCACACCAAATTTTTTCCCTAGATTTGATTGTTTGGTCTAAAGTGCATCTCCAGCCTCTTCCCCTACATGCACAGGTCTCTTTCTCGTTCATATACTCTCAGAAAAAAAGGTACAAAGCTGTCACTGGGGCAGTACCCTGAGGTACAAAAGCTAAAAGGTACATCTTTGTACCCAATTTACCCTAAATGGTGCATATTAGTAATTTAAAGGTACATATTAGGACTTTAAAAGTACATATTAGTACCTTTTAAAAAGGGTACCGCCCCAAAGACAAAGTTTTTTGACCTTTTTTTCTGAGATTGTACTGAACTGTGGTACGTTTGCATCATCCGATACCACACTAGCAGCAGCTATTTAAAACCGTATCTAGGTAACCACAGAGAAGGCAGCTCCAAAAATGGAAAGCAATATTTGCATTAGCCTTTTAAATCATGTTTTCATTCCTTTGGTTTTAAATACTAAAACTTCACCTGCACAGAATGGTACTTGTAGTTGTTTATTGACTTCCACAGTTAGGCCAAATGCATTTGTTTTGTACTTGTTGCAGATTGCAGCTGTGAATGGAGCAGGTTTAGGACCAAGTTCAGAGGTTCAGGTCACCACAGGTGTGAAAGGTATGAGAAAACCTAAGGCTTTTTAAGTCCGCTGTACTATTTTGCTGAAGTGACTGTCATTTTAAAATTCTGACCGGTTTATTTAGCACCACCCAAACCGTTGAGGAAGCCGCGGGCTGCTCTGAGCAACGCAGGTGTCATCATCTCTACCTCTAAGACCATCACCATTGAGATGCCTGAATGTTTCTTTTCAGATGACCATGGACCAATCCTAAAAGTCCAGGTCATTGTTTCTGAACCGGCAGGTATTAAAAAATGACATTTAAAGGATTAGTTCACCCAAAAATGAAAATTGGCCTGTGTTTTACTCACCCTCAAAGCATCCTAGGTGTATATGTCTTTCTACTTTCAGAGGAATCCAATCCGAGTTATATTAAAAATTGCCCTGGCCCCTCCAAGCCTTTCAATGGGGTAAGTGGGTGCTTTTTGTCAACAGTCCAGAAGACGTGAAATAAAGTGCGCGCATCCGTAATAAAACGTGCCTCACATGGCTCCAGGGGATGAATAAAGGCCTCCTGTAGCGAATCCATGCATTTTTGTAAGATAAATATCCATATTTCATACGTAATAAACGCTTTTTTCTCACTTTCGCTGACTGTTGTATGCAGAAGCCATTCCGTTGCGTGATTAGTGACGAATGCGGAGAGAGAACAAAACAAAACGCCAGTCACGAATTAGAAGCACAAAACGAGGATTTGTAAAGAAAAATGATGGAAAAATGATTGTTTCCTTTGCTCCTGTAAGAAACTCGCAAAACTAGCATATCTCAGAGGCGCGTGTGACGCATACTTATACACATACGTTTTTTCACGAAGTGAAAAAAAAGTGTTTATTACGTTTGAAATATGGATATTTTTCTTACAAAAATGCATGGATTCGCTACAGGAGGCCTTTATTCACCCCCCAAAGCCGTGTGAGGCATGTTTTATTACGGATGTGTGCACTTTATTTCACGTCTTCTGAACTGTTGACAACAAACACCTGCTTACCCCATTGTAAGGCTTGGAGGGGCCAGGACAATTTTTAATACACCTCCGATTCGTCTTAAAGAAGAAAGTCACATACACCTAGGATGCTTTGAGCGTGAGTAAAACACAGGCTAATTTTCATTTTTGGGTGAACTAACCCTTTAACACTATTAATAATGGCAGTTTGTTAAGTTTTTAAGGAGATTTTTAAAGTTATTAACACTTTTATTCAACAAGGATGCATTAAATTGATCAAAGGTGAGAGTAAAGACATTTATAATATTACAAAAGATTTTTAGTTCAAATAAATTCTGTTCTTTTGAACTATTCATCAAATAGCCCTGAAAAATGTTTTCAACACTGATAAGAATAAGAAATGATTCTTGAGCAAAAAACATTTTTTATGTCTGCTGAAAATTTTGCTTTGTATCACATTAATACATTAAATTTTTAAATATATTCAAATAGAAAACAATTATTTTAAATTGTAGTATTATTTCACAATATTACAGTTTTTACTGAATTTTTGATCAAATAAATGCAGCCTTGGTGACCAAATGAGACTTCTTTCAAAACATTAGGAAGGTTTATTGTTATACTGTTGTTCTGATGTTGATGCAGTGATGGACTACGGAAATCTGTCCAACTGGAAGAGTGTTTTCCTCTTCCCTACTTCGCCATACCTGACCGACGAGGGCTTCTTGAACCCAAAGTGCTCAGAGAAAGCAGAGCGCATGAGCACAAACACTCACACATACGTTATAGGAGCAGATGAGGGCTGTCTGTCTGAAGATGCCAAGACACTTTGTAACGGACCCCTCAAACCCAAAACATATTATGTGTGAGAGACATACGCACACACAACTAATATGTGTTGTAAGTATTTTAATCCAGGAGTCTTTTTAACCTGTTTTTTTACTCTTTATTTTTGTGTTGTAGGTTCAAATTTCGGGCAACAAACATCCGTGGGCAGTACACAGACTCTGAGTACTCAGACAGGGTCAGAACCGCAGGTATGGACGCAAGAAGCACACAAGCGCTGTTACAGTATTAATGCACTGAGACCAGCTGTGATGTCTCGCTCACATTTTCCCTCTTTTCCCTCTCAGATTTTCATACTTTTTTTCCTTATTTCTATTTCTATTATTATAAATCATTTATATATAAATTATCAAAAACGAAAATATAATTTCATTTTAGTTTTAGTATGAGACTTTATATTATATATTTTCCCCCAAAAAACTTTATATTGCTTGTTAGCAGTTCTACTTTTTCATGTACGCTGTTGCTCAAAACTTTGGCGTCAGATTTTAATTTAATATTTTCATATAGCCAGGACACATTAAATTGATGAAAGGTGACAGTAAAGACATTTACAACCTTGCAAAACATTTACAAGTAAATTATGTTCTTTTAGAACTTTATAACTTCATATTCATCATGATTTGCAAAAAAAAAAAAATGAAGCAGCACACCTGTTTTAACAAGTATTGTTTCTTGAGCATCAAAAAATCATATCAGAAGAATCGTGGGATGCTGAAGAAGGACAAATTACATTTTAAAATATATTCAAATAGAAAACGGTAATTTTAAAATGTAATAACATTTCACAATTTTACTGTTTTTATTGATCAAACAAATGCTGCCTTGGTGAGCATAAGACTTACTTTAAAACCATTCAGTTACTGTACTTATGCTCTTATACATGTACCTTCTATAATGCTGGGCTTGTAGAACAACACATTTCATTGTGAACAGGTACTGCCTGCTGTGTATAAAAATTGACTTTGATTTCAGATGACCGCCTGCTGACCAGAGACGAGCAGATCATTCTTGGGGTCCTGCTGTCATTTTTCCTGGCGTTGTTTTTCATTCTGATTATATACGGATCTGTGAGGTAAGTTTAGTGTTATAGGAGTTCAACAACATACTCAATTAGTATTTCCCAAAAAGCATCTATTTTTCCTGTTTAACAAACTAGACTCACTCTTTCCGATCCTAGGATCCACCGCAGGCAGAAGGAAGGTGGGACGTACTCTCCACGGGAGGCAGAGATCATCGAGACCAAGTTCAAGCTGGATCAGCTCATTGCAGTGGCCGACCTGGAGCTCAAAGAGGAGAAAATTAACCGGTGAGACACCGTACACACACTGTACATGAGCAGTGGACTTTAGTTATCTGTGTTTATATGTGATTGTGTCTTCTGCTCTCTCTCTCTCTCACTCACTAATTCACTCATTGACTCACTCACTCACTCGTTCACTCTCACTAATCCATTCAAACACTTGCACTATCCTCTGTTCTCAGGTATTCCTCCTTTTTCTTTAGAAGGAAGGAGATTTTTGTCATCCAGTAAGTAGACAGAGATGTTGGTGTTTAGATGATGCATGATCCCATATGATATGTAGCATCAGTGTTTTCGTTCGTTTTAAAGATTAAACGTTTTATTTTCCCAGTTGCATGTTGTGCTGTTGTACCTGGCATTGAATGTGTTTTATTATGAATGAATATGCCACACTAAATTATCTGCCTTGCTATAATTTGGGGCTGTTCGGTTTCATAATGCTGCTCTGTAGTTCTGCTCGGCTCTGTGTATTTGTGCCTGAAAGATCACATAGAATGACTCTCCGATTCTTTTATGTTTGTGTGTCTTCCTCTAATTAGATCGTGTGGTGAACTTCACATAGATTCATTTCTTATTTATCACTGGAAGTGAAAAAGTAACCTAATTTTTCAGTGCAAGGCCAAATTCATAATTCTTTACTGTCTAATGTTTCAGGCTGCTAAGTTACAGGAAATCTCTCAAGTAAGTGAAGGAGACTTGATGGATTGATTGATATTTTATTCCCTTTCTTATATTGTTTTCTTGTTTTTCTTCTTCTTTCTCTGTTATTGTTCAAAAATATTTGAGTCACCTAAACAGATGATTACCCATAACCACCTGCTCTTAAGAGGTGTTCTTTAGAAATAATGCTTGCTGTAGTGGTAACAATGATAAAGATGATGATTATTTATGGTTTTGTGGATATTTCATGCTCTGTTTATCTCTCTTTAACACATTTGCAGGCCAATCAGTAAGAAATCATTTCTTCAGCATGTGGAAGATCTTTGTGCCAATGACAATGCCAAGTTTCAGGAGGAGTTTGCTGTAAGTTTTAGCATTAAACTGTGTAGGTGGGTGAGAGAGAAAGAGCTAGTGAACTGTAAAATGAGTTTCAGTGACACCTCATTCTGATTGGGCACGTAGAGTTATGTGCTCAATGGCGAATGATTTTGCTGAATACTTTCCATGGTTGATTGATTTTCTTCCTGGTGTGTTTTATAATTGGATGTTTTCTGCTGTGTGTTTCAGGAGCTACCGAAGCTGCTTCAGGATCTGGCCACATCAGACGCTGACCTGCCGTGGAATCGCTCCAAAAATCGCTTCACAAATATTAAACCCTGTATGAAAAAATTTAATTCTGTCATTGTTTAGTAGCACTCATGTTGTTTCAAACCTGTTTGACTTTCTTTGCTCCATGCAACACAAAAGGAGAGGTTTAACAGAATGTTAACAGGCTGTCAAGCACCAAAAAGGACATAAAAGCACCTCAGAAGTGTCCCATATGACTTGTGTGCTACACTACCATTCAAAAGTAAAATACAGTAAAAAAAAAAAATAATAATAATAAAGGAAAATTGTGAAATTATAGTTCAATTTAAAACACCTGTTTTCTTTTTTTAATGTAATTTAAAATGTCATTTATTCCTGTGATGCAAAGCTGAATTTTCAGCATCATTACTCCAGTCTTCAGTGACACATGATCCTTCAGAAATCATTCTAATATGTTATTCAGAATGTTTTATTTTTGTTCTGAGAAAGTCATGCAGGTTCTGAACAACATGAGGGTAAGAACACGGACTAAGAACCAGGCTTTCTTTATATAAACATACTTTTAACAAATTTTTTAACATGTCTTTTTTAGATAACAATAACCGAGTGAAGTTACTGTCTGAGCCAGGAATGCCGGGGTCTGACTACATCAATGCCAGCTTTGTCTCCGTAAGCGCTCGAGATCAGCCCACATATCAGCTGTCTCTCTCTTTTATACTGCGGCTCAACATTAATTGAATTGGCCTAAGCTCCTGTTCTGTGTCTTGTCTCTGTGTCTCAGGGCTATCTGTGTCCTAATGAGTTTATAGCCACTCAGGGTCCTCTACCTAGTACAGTCGCAGACTTCTGGAGGATGATTTGGGAGACGGGGACCAAAACCATCGTCATGCTCACTCAGTGCTTTGAGAAGGGCCGGGTGTGTATGTGTGTGATTGAACAAAACAATGTAGCCAATTAGATATATGTTTGTACAGTCAAACCAAAGATTATTCAGACACCAGATATCATTTTTGATATCTTTTTACTAGTGGGTGCAGGACATTATAGTTCATTTATGTAAGTGAGGATAGCGAAATAAAGTAAACTGTGACAAATTATACCCAAAAATTCTTCATACAGTGGACTGCCAGTAAAATTGATAAAAATTTGGGACCGACACTTTGACCTGACCATGTTTTGCTTAAGTGTTTTTTCTTTAATTGCTAATGCGACCTTTTTACACCACAGACTGAACAAAATTAAGCATTGCTTGATAAATTGATATTATCTAATTGTGTACATAATACAATATATATAGATATAATAGACATTTTTTATATTATTTAATGTATAAAACCCATTTAGATAAATATAAATATTCTAAATATGTATAAAATATTTACTTTCTATAAATTTTCTGCCCGCCATTACAGTGTTGTTTCATGTATGAACCTTAAGAGAAATGTAAAATATAATAACATAAATGTGATTTTCAGCCAGTCTTTAGGAAGTAAAATAAAAACAGTAATAATTTGAAATTTGATACATCTGAATTAATTACATTTTTTATTTATTTATTTTGGCTATTTATTTATTTATTTTACATGATTTATTTTCAACTTTATACACTTTTTTTACACTTAAGGGTATGTGTAATATGTACATACTCTAAATTAATTCAAACTTTTATCCATATTCATTTCATTTTACCTCCTTGTAGGTCTATATGTAGAATTTACATCCAAAACACAATTAAATAAATGTTTGACAGTGATTTGCTGAAATATATGCATTATAATGATAAACTGTAAGTGTAATGTGGCTGTATGTTTCAGATCCGCTGTCATCAGTACTGGCCAGAGGACAATAAACCCGTCACTGTTTTTGCTGACATCATAATCACTAAACTCACAGAGAATGTGCATCCTGATTGGACGGTCCGGGCGCTAAGAGTGGAGAGGGTAAAATATTTTGAAGTTCATTGCTAGCTAGTTGCATTTACTTGTCCAGTTAAATGGGATCCAGTTTAATTTAAAGAAAACTCTGTCGCCCCCTGAAATAATGAGATTTTTTACTGCCACAGAAATTTATGTATCATGGGGCCGCATGCTTGCATGTGCTGATTGTGTACTCAGTTCTGCATATGCACTTGAGTACATCTGTGGCATTATACAAGTCCAAAAATGCACAATAACACACACAGATGTGGGTGGTTAGATGAATAGATAATTAGTCCCCAAGGACACATTTAGCCCTTCCTCTCTCTCTTTCTCTCTCCAGCACGGAAGCTACATGATTGTTCATCATTTTAACTACACCTCATGGCCAGAACACGGCGTTCCGGAGTCCAGCTCCACACTCATCCAGTTTGTCAAAGCGGTTCGCTCACACAGAGGCCATGACAACACAACCATCGTGGTCCACTGCAGGTGCGTATATCTGCTCATTAGATTAACAGGAAGTCTTGAGGATTTTCTCTACAGTGAGCTATCAGTGCATGTTTATGTTTGAGTCTGAGTTGCATGGAAGTCCATTTTTGCCTCAGAGTGAAAGAAAAAGCTAATTGCAACTTCATATCACACAATTGTGACTTTATTTTTTGCATGTCATGATTGTGATTGTGTATTTCACAATGGGACTTTATATCTCACAACTGATACTTTATATCTCTCAGATAGGCCTCTGGCTACTAGACTTTATATCTTGCAAATTAATTTACATCTCATAATTGCAACTTTATTTCTGAGAATTCTACTTTGTCTCACATATTTTCTTATTTTAAACTCTCACAATTACTATTTTAATTTATTTTACAAAACAAGCTTCCATTAGTATCATTAAGATACTACTATAGTTTATATGATATAAAATATATTTAATATATTTTCAATTTAGTTTTAAAGTTTTTGTAATTTTGTTGTTTTTTTGTCATTTTTATTAGTTGTTTTATATGTAGTTTTTATTCATTTATTGCAGTTTTAGTTCTAGTTATTTCAGTACATTGTAAGATTTATGATACAGTATGTGTTATTTCAAGTGACAATTTTTTTTCATGGTCTTAGTTTTACATATATGTAAATTTTATACACATGTATGTAATGTGTGTATGTGCAGTGCTGGTGTGGGCAGGACTGGAGTGTTTATAGCTCTGGATCATCTCATTCAGCATGTGAGAGATCATGATTTTGTGGATATATATGGCTTGGTCGCAGAGCTGCGCAGTGAGAGGATGTGCATGGTGCAAAACCTGGTAAACCTATTTAAAAACCGACAGATTTCACTTTATATTGCAAAAATAGTTCCGTCCCTGTAGACTTGTGTGAGATGATCATGTTCTCTTGCTCAGATGTTTGTATCTGCCTCTCTCTCAGGCTCAGTACATGTTTCTGCATCAAAGCACTCTGGATCTGCTGTCTGCAAAAGGAAACAGTCAGTCCATATGGTTTGTAAATTACTCCGCTCTGGAGAAGATGGACTCGTTGGATGCAATGGAGGGTAAAATACATCCTACAGTCAATGACGTGTGCAGTGCAGTGAAGGCTGGTGGTTAAAGATCTCTGTTTTGTCTTGATGGAAACGTATTTTGTCATGTTTGTTCTCTCAGGTGATGTAGAATTGGAATGGGAAGAGACGACTATGTAACAGGGACAGTGTTTCCTGTCAGTCTGATGGTTGTGAGGAGACGCTGGGACTTTGGACCCTGGGGCCAAACACGCTAAGCAAAGGATAAACGAGGAATACAAGTGCTTCAGAAGCAAACTGGAATATTCTCGCCTAAATGGATTGTCTCTGTCTCTCAACCTCTTATTTGCATCCACCAGACAGACTCATCCATCAAAGTTTTTTTCTAAAGTTCTTGTCCAACTTCTGTAATTATTTTATCTCTCCCTAGAAAGTGGTACACCACCTACTTATGGACTCAAAATGGATCAGACACTAAAAATATGTCTGGTTCTTAAGGAAGTAGGAATATTCAGCAGTCAGGAGTGAGAAATAACAGGGGTTTTATGTCCTGTAGTCAAATGTATTATTAATGCAATTATTAGAGATGAGGGTCATAAGGATTTTTTGCTAAATGGATCTCTTAATGATTCTTTTGTTAATTTTTCATTTTATTTGGACAAATTATGAGATTATTTTAAACCGAACAGTAATTTATTTACATGCACATAGAACATATCCTTACACCAAGAATTAAAATTATAACTATAACAATACATCTACAACTCCACATCAACAAAGAATAACGCTGTGTTTGTTCTAAGCACTGCAGTGACGTTCTGTGAAAAAGTTGCATTGATTTTGAACATCTGTCAATGTTTTTATCGTTCATCTGGAAAAATCACTCTGTTTCCAACGATATCTCATCTCCATGCTGTTAAAGTTAAAGTTATGTGGACTCCGCTATTCTCTGAAAGCCCGTTCACACCAATAATGATAACTATATTAGCGCCCACACCAACAAACAATAACGTTCTGTTTAGCGCGCGCTGCTGTAAATGTAGTCTACCGCTTTAAATGCTAGTGTTCTGTAAAATCTGATGAATTGTGGTGGGCCGTCAGTGTTTAACGTTCATCAGCTGGAAATAATCGTTCTGAAAGTGGTTCTAAAGATACCGTTTCTCAGTTCAAAACCTAATTGTTAACTAAAGTTAAGTTATAGTGTGAACTAGACACGTCCACACAGCGGGACATAACGTTATGTAATACTGTGAAGCTTTGGAGCTCGCGCTTACAGTCGGTTGGGGTTTTATTTATTGTCAGTATTTTCATGGTTCATCAGCTGGAAAAAAAACGCCCTGAACGTGATCCCAACGATATCTTTCCACGGCATCATTATTACAGTTGTGGTCTGGTTTGGAGTCCTCTAAGAGTAAGATTAGAACGACTTTTAAAACCATCTTATAGTTATCCTTATTGGTGTGAACGAGACATTATGCTAGTCTCTAGACAGTTTGACATGAGCGATAATTTACCCATAAATGGGAGAAAACTGCGCTTATTTCATATGGAAGTTAATGTCACGTGTATGTCTATGGCGAATGTTTTTCTAATCAGGAACTGTGAAGTTTGAAAGATTTCTTCACACCGCACCTATTCATCTCTGAAGTTTCAGACAATGGTGCTTTGTCATTTATTCAGTCAGAAAGCTTTTGTTTTGCTACCCACCTTCCATTAACTTATCCTAAAGCTGATGCAGAGTGAGGTGACACATACTTTATATGTTCATTCATTTGTAAATGATAGCTTGACAAGTCGTTGATTTGTCTTTTATTGCTTTATCCATTTGTTCGTGTTAGACAGGAACCGAGTGAGAGGAAATCCGTCATCTCAAAATTGTAAAGCTCTTTCAGAACTTATCTTTTGCATAAATTATTATGAAGCCAAATGAGTGTCAGGAGATGACTTATGGTTTTGTTGTGTGTATACTTGGAAATCAACAGTATTTGTGTTTTGAAATAAATATATAAATATTGTTTTCTTCTGAAGATCATTGCAAATATTTTGACTGTCATGATTTTCACTGAATAGTAACTTAAACCATGATCTGTTCTTCACACAAAGCTATTGTATGACTTCAGAATGTAGAGCACAAGTATTTTAAGATATGTTTATGATGCTTTATTGAAGGCTTTTGTTATTTTGGAACTTTACAGCCCCGGTCATTTGCTTTTTATATTTGAAAAGACTGATCTTGATATTTGTCAAAACTTCACCTTTTGTGATAAACAGAAGAATGAAAGTCATGAGTTTGGAATCACATGAGGGTGAGTGAATGAACTTCAAATGTTGTTGTTTTTTTCTCTCTTTAAATGGTTACATTAACAGAAATTGTGCAGTCAGAAAAAAAAAATCAGAACTGTTAACATAAGGTTTTCAAAATATGTGATTGTTGAAATCATTACAGGAGCTCATATTCATTGGCATTCATGAGCACCCCAGAGTGCACGGACTGTCATTCTCTGTGTGGTAGCTTTGAAGAGTGAGAGAGCATTCAGTGTGAAAGCAGCAATTCAGGACCCTGGAGAGCAGCACTGAAGCTTTCAGCCGAAACAAAGGGAGGATGCTGGGAGAACACAAGATCCTGCTTGAAAGGAACGTTCAGGTAGGGGTTAAAATAAAGCAATAAGCCGTGAGAGACTGTGTCTTACTATGATTTTACCATGCATGAGAAGTGTTGTTATGTATGAAACAACTGCAGCAACAAAAAGTTCTTGCACAAAGTATTTAATATAGAATTGATATGAGGTCAGAGATGTACATATATATATAGTTTTATATTTTTTACATTTGGATAAGAAAATGGTTCAAAAGGTCAAAAGTTTGGGGTCAGTAATTTTTTTTTTTTTTTTTTTTAGTTCACCATAGGTGCATTTATTTGATAACTATTTAAAAAAAAAAACTAGTATTGTGAAATATTAAAATCAATTATTTATTTGAGACATTAGTAAATGTCTTTATCTGTTGCTTTATCTGTTTTGCTTTTAATTTGCATTAATTTTTCATATTAATATATTAAAATAAAATCTTACTGACCAAAAACTAAATAAATTTTTATTAAAATATGATCATTTTCTTTATATATATATATATATATATATATATATATATAATTTTATTTTTATTTTTTTTTATTCAAATTGCTTATTGGGTAGCAGTTTTCTAATACGTGGAACATGGATGCAACTCAATCCTCCAACTAATCTCACTTCTAATTGTGCTTTTGATAAATGTAGTTGTTAATGTTTGTTCATGTAAATAAATGCTAATGTTTATAATTAGTACTGATTTGTGAGTCAACACTTGAATGTCAGGTTGAATCAATATGCCAGTCACATTTAACGGATCCAGTCAATAGTATTTGAGAACGTCTAGCCGAACAATAGATTTACTATATTATATAACAGCCTGCTGATTGCAGTCTTTAATGCCATTGTGATATTTAAGCCCACTGGTATTGAAACACAAACACACACACAAGTTCTGTTCTATTTTCTGCACGTTTAATGATTGTTGAGATATGATTAAGTGACATTGCATATACAGGATATGAATGTGAACATATCAAGTGTCTTTACACTATATAAAACTTCATAATAGTGCTCAATACAAATATAGATTGTAAAAACCTATTCGATGGGACCATTGCTTTGACTACCACAAGGCCATATTTTGAGAAATTATACATGAAATTCAGCATTTTCTTTTCAGACAGATACTTTTAGCTTCTGTTTTTTTTAAATGAACTTCTGGAAGTTTGAAACTGAAGTCAAGAAGTTCATGTTAGCCTGAAAGCATGGACTCAAGGATGGAGTTTATGGTGCATTTATGCAAAAATGCAGTGCAGTTTCACAACTTCACAGTCAGAATACGGCCCCTTGCTGGGATTAAATGTGTCGCTATGTTCTCGGAAACAAATATGTCGCTGCGTACTAATTTAATCTAGCAAATGAACAGCTTCTGGCTCGATGTGGTGCGTGGTAGAGGAGCGTACGTGAATTGAACGGTCCCATCAACGTGTCAGAGCAGGTGTGCACAAAGAAAAGACTGCATTTAATCAGCGCATCTTAATGAATAAACAGCTGTGCAAACTATACAATAAAGCTTTTCATTCTCCTACTCTGTATGAATAAATAGATTTATAAATACATTTTTTTGCTGCTTTTCTGTAATTTCTGTGTCTAAGCACAGAATGACATCATTTCCAATAATGCCTTGAAAAAAACGGATATGTAGATACATGTAATTGAAAACTAGTTTTGTGATTCAAAACCGAACGAAGAAAATAGAAACATAAATGTTAGTGTTGTACATCTGAGATTAACTCCTGATAAAAGCTCTTTATAGATATCTGCACATAAACATATGAATCTCTTATGACATGCAGTACATAAAACATGAATTTTAAGTGGCAAACACAAACATAATCCACCAGATCATTTTAAAACACAAATGCCCCCCCCCCCCCCCCAAAGATTTGAACATAACAGTTTAATAAACATTTGAAGCAATATCTTTTTAAAAATATACAATTTATCAGTCATAGCCTTGTAGTATACAACATTTGATATTTTCTCAGAGGTTTGATGTTCACCTGGTTTTCACATGAAGCTACCTGAGCACCAGGCTTGATCACAGTAACACGCTACAGAGTCGCTCTATGACCGGACACAATAAAAAGATTGATTCAGGATGATAAGCTGGGTTAAAGCCGACCCCCGGCTCTAGTTGGTAAACTATCTCACCACCCTCTTTCAAAATTCTCTGTTTGTTGCTGTAAAAAGTTGTTTTAAAGAAAAAGCTTTAGCAAAGTAAGAAAAAAATGTGCAAACACTTTAATTACATTAAAACTTTAAAGGAAGAGTTAACCCAAAAATTAAAATCTGCTGAAAATGTACTCACCCTTAGGCCATCCAAGATGTAGATGAGTTTGTTTCTTCATCAGAACAGATTTGGAGAAGGCTTTAGGTTTGGATTAAGGCTTTTTAACTTTAAACCTCTGGCCAAAATACAGAAATCTAACATCAAAATCCACCTACACATTTGTTTAGAACTGTTTTGGACCGTTTACACTTGTAAACGGTGCTTGATCTGTGCATATTTCTCGCCTGATGCAGACGAGACCTTTTTCTTTGGAGAAATCAATATTATAGAGGACTCTGTTTTAAATTAAAATGCCTTAATGATGGGTTTGTTTCCTACAAATACACAGCTTTTTTACTTCACAAGATGTTAACTGATGGACTGGAGTGGTGTGGATTACTTGTGGATTATTGTGATGTTTTTATCAGCTGTTTGGACACTCATTCTGACGGCACCCATTCACTGCAGAGGATCCATTGGTGAGCAAGTGATGTAATGTGAAATTTCTCCAAATCTGTTCTGATGAAGAAACAAACTCTTCTACATCTTGGATGTCCTCAGGGTGAGTATATTTTAAGCAAATTTTCATTTTTGGGTGAACTATTCCTTTCATTTTTACTCATTTACAAATATTAACAGATCAATACTTGATGTACATTCAGTGTGAATGTATGTGAAAATATATCAATCAAATGAAAAATTTCTGACTATCTGAATGAAAATGGATGCTAGAAAATGTTTGTCAATGCTGTAAATAAAAGTTATTATTATATAAACATTTTGTTAAGTAAAAACCCCAGTTAAGTTTAACCAATCAGAATTTGTGGACAATAATGAAATTGAAATTAGAGTAGAAATACAGGAAACCTATTTCTAGCAAGTACTAGATGGAAATGGGTTACAGCACAGATTAGCAATTCACATTGGTCCAAAATGTGCTTTTTAAAGGACATTAGGGTTCTTTTATGAGAAGGCACAAGTCAGGAGCCAGGTATCCAAACGTTTTAAAGGGTTTATGGAGCTCAGTCAACACCCTCATTAGGAACAAGGTGCACGGCTCTCAAGATCAAACGCTTCCTCCACACAGGATGGCAGCGTCCTAAATTTCTCAGCAGCTGACACTCGGGCTCTTGACAGGATAAGAAAGTAAGTAGATGATGCCAAATACAGACAAAATCTGCAGCTTTTATCTTGGAAGTTAGAAACTCTTTAGTGGCCACGTCCTGACCTAAATTTCTTCCAAAACAATTCACAGCAGAGCTGGAATAATTCCCTAAAAGATGATTTGATTTGCAGCAATAAAGTTATTCATTTTCAGTAGGAGTTGGCAATTTGAATAAAGAGCAAAGTTGAGCTTAATTTATGCAAATGTGCAGTAGATGTCACATGATCCGTCTCCTGATACAGTTTGTTACTTTTGTTTAGTTCAGGATGCGTACTGCAGTGACTTATGGGTGCAAATTTTTATTTGCTGCATCTAAACCAACTCAAGGGGGTGTTCTCTTTTCTAACCTAGTTATTTTACTTTTGCATTTGTTTTCAGAAATGCTGCGAGGTCTGATTTATATCCAGATACTGGAATTTGATTTCGTTTTTCAGGCTTTAACAGGTAAGACCTTTGAAAGAGGGTGGTGATTTTCTATTTCCATACAAAACACAATGTTAACATTTATATAATTTCAAACATTATTTTTTGGTGGTGTGTAGAAACAAATTCATCTTCACAGCACTCCCTCTACACTACATCCATCTATTGTAGTTCAGGTCAGGGCAACATTTCATTTGAATACGGGGACATTGTGAGCACACAAGAAAAGATCTGAGAAAAAAAAATCCCTCTTAAAAAAAATACTATACATCTACTCACTTTAAATACACACTTTAAGGCCATGAGGACCTAACAATTCTAAGTGTAGCTTCTTTTGAGTGAGTGAGCCTAACAGTTCAGATCGGGCTGCTTGTGCTATTTTGTGTCTTCAGAAAGAGTGTACATAATAGTTTAGTTTTAAAGTAATGGTTCACATAAATATGAAAATTCTGTCATGGTTTATTCATCCATATGCTGTTATTTTTTCCACAGAATGTTTGAAGAATGTTTATACAGCTCTTTTCCATGCAGTAAGAGTTAAAATGAAAAATCTTTTTTTGTTAAATTGAATAAGGTTGAAAAAAATAACAAAAATATGAAATGTCGAAATATAGAAATGTTGCCTTGTCAACTAACTGAAATAAAGTTCAAGTTGAAGTGCTAATATTACTAAAACTAAACCTGAAATAAAACTAAATTTAAGCTAAATAGAATATTTTTAAAAAACAATAAAAATGTCAAAAGCACATAACAAAATTACTAAAACTTAAACTAAAATTAAAATGAAAAATAAAATAAAAAAGCAAATGTAAAATAGGAATAAACATTATAATAGTATATAAATAATGCAAAATAACACTGGCCAGTTCACACTTCATAAACTGCAAAATATCCTAATCTTAACAAGTATTTTTGTCTATTTTTATTTACATTACAGTTAAAATATCTAATAATGAAAACAAATAAATTTACTTGAAGCAACACTAAATAAAATATTAAGTTAAGACTTAATGCATTCTAATGCAAAATTAATGCATCTTAATGTTTCTGTGAAAGTCATTTTACTATTCCAGTGAACATAAATTTTACAGACATAAATTACATATGGCTTCAGAGCCCACAAATTGTACAGACTGCATTTAATTGTGCTTTATATAGTGTTTTTTAAACTATAAATTGTCTTTGTATTGAAAAAAGCTGTGTAAAGATTATTCAAAATGTTTTGTGTTCTGAAAAAAATAGCTTTTGTGACCCTGGAGCACAAAACCAGTCATAAGTAGCATGGGTATATTTGTAGCAATAGCCAGCAATACATTGCATGGGTCAAAATGATCATTTTTTCTTTCATGCCAAAAATCATTAGGATATTAAGAAAAGATCATGATCCATGAAGATATTTTGTAAATTTCCTACCGTAAATATATCAAAACTTAATTTTTGGCAAAAAAAAGGAGAAAATCTTGTGATTCCATATTTTCAAATAGTTGTATCCCGGCTAAATATTGTCCTATCCTAACAAACCATACATCAATGGAAAGCTTATTTATTCAGCTTTCATTCAGATGACGTATAAATCTCAATTTCAAAAAAATTGACCCTTTTGACTGGTTTTGTGATCCAGGGTCACATATGGGTTTGGAACAACATGAGGTTGATTAAATAAAGACAGAATGTTCTTTTTAGGTGAACCGTCCTTTTAACAGCTGTAAACTGATCTGTGTGTTGTTCAGACTAGGCTGCGTGTCCCGCTGGAGTACCTGCGTTGGCTCAGCAGGTGGCGTGGAGGCGGGGGGGTCGGGGGGCAAAACTGATGCGGGTGATGATAAGGAGGCGGCGGGGGAGGGAGGGGTGGCTGCTGCTGCTGCTTGCCTGCCTCCCGTGACCTGGTGGGCGTGGAGACGGCCGATTGGATGAGGCGATGGGTGGGGTTGTGGCTGAGGAACGCCTCCACGTGGCCACGCCCAGCAGAGTCTACGACGATCACCTTCACGATCTGCTGGCACTGGATCAGGGTGTCTGGGGAGATGGTGAAGGTGGAGCCGGGGGCAGGGCTAGGCAGGACGGCCAGGTGTTGCTGAGCGCTGGGTGGGGCCAGAGGAGAGCTGAGTTGGTACGTTTGGAGCCTGTTGTGAATTGACACCTAGTTTAGAAACAGCCAGAAGCAGGAAGCGTTATCAGCCTGGCCTGCTGCACTCTCACGGCCCTCTGGTGCGGAAACACACGACAAGGCCATGCTACAGAGCATGCAGGCGGCAAAACAAGGCACAAATACATACATACAGCGCGGTCGGAGTGGGTGAAAGCAGGCGACGCTGACGTCCTACTGCTGTGATTTGGATAATTATATATATGTAATAATAAATATGTGCATTTCATTGCACTTTTGCATTTGACAGCCATTTGTAAGGTGAAGAAGTCTTGTATTATCACTTAATCGGCAGAAAAACTGCCACAAAGACATGATTTCTGTGTTCCTCTGAGCCAGGTTACAACTGTTTGTTCAATAGTCAGCCGATTTTCATGTATGAATGATTCTGAAGACATTATTTTACACCTAATCCTGATTTTAAGGTTAGAATTAATGGCTAGTGAAAAAAGAAAACACCAACATGACCCAGTTGTTTTCTGCTACATTTGTATGTGTTTTACTACATCCAAGCAGAAAATTACAGAATTTGTGAAAAACATTTATTTTGCTTATTAAGTTCTTTGACATTAAATGGAGTATTTGAAATCTTCATTCTTATTTTGTAAAAATAAAAACAGTACATGATGGAAAGTAATTAGTTTTTGGCCTTTTTTTGTAAATCAGAAGAATTTTATATTCAAAATATCCTGAACATTTTCTATCTATTTTTTAATTTATCTAATAATATTTTTATAGCATTATTTTTGAAAATATCTCATAATAATAATAATAATATTAGTAATAATATTATTTTATAATAGTTTATTATTATAAATGATAAAAGTCAAAGTGTATTTTGTCTTACTGCAATGGCAGATTTTTTTTTTTCTTTTATCTCCAAAAATTAATTTTCTTTTTTAAATTTTATTTACTTTAGTTAGTGATAAAAATCTGCCAGAGCATGCAGGCAAAACACAGGATGACTACGTACATACAGCGCGGTCGGAGTGGGTGAAAACGGGCGATGCTGACTTCTTTCTTAAACTGCCGTGATTTGGATAATTAACTGCTATCTTATGCATTTCCTTTTATTACTGCGCTGCTAATCAGACTGTTATATTTTTATCCGTGTGTAAGAAGCATTAAAGTGCCCCTCGAGGGCCTAGATGCTTGGCAGCGAGGGTCCTTATTGCATGCTGGGTAATTTGCACCTTGTCTTGATAGACCTTGTTTGCATGTGTATACGTGTTATGTGTTTGGCATCTCGTGAAAGTGCATTCATGTAGCCTGTCTGTCCACAGTAACCACAGCTCGGTCCTTTCATTTTGGCTCTTTTTAATGAAGTATTTGAATTTTAATGACTTCCAGTGCAAGAGCTATTGAAACTATTGCCAATGGTGTTTCTGGACGTGCATTGAAAATCTTATCTTTGTTATTCCACAAGCAATAACATTTTTTCCCCCCTCTGGTAGGCAAGTGGTTTTGGACATGTAATTTGCAAAGCGTTTTTTATTCTGTGATCTAATGTACACTACCATTCAAAGGTCTCTCATGCTCACCAAGACTGCATTTATTTGATCAAAAATACAGTAAAATTATGAAATATTACAATTTAAAGTATATATTTTCTATTTGAATATATTGTAAAATGTAATTTATTCCTGTGATGGTGATTACTCCAGTCTTCAGTGTTACTTGATCTTTCAGAAACCAATCTAATATGCTGATTTGCTGCTCATGAAACATTTTTTATTATCATAAATTATAAAAACAGCGGTGCTGCTGAATATTTTTGTGGAAACCCTGATGTTTTTTTTTTTTTCCATTTTTCTTTGATGAAAAAAGTTCAAAAGAACAGCATTTATTTAAAATAGAAATGTTTTTGCTGTCACTTTTGATGATGAATATAATGCATCTATACTCAATAAAAGTATTAATTTCTTTAAAAAAAAAAAACATACTGACCCCAAATTTTTAAACAATAGTGTACACCTGAGTGTAACAGGATATAAATTTGTGCATGGCATCAATGTCTGCATTCCATTGCAATGCCATTGCATTGCTGTCACAACATTATCTACCACATTATCTATAAAGGCAAAGGCTGAATGTGTGAATTTGCTTATCGGTGTGTCTTACTTGAATACCCTGTAGACATCAATTCCACTAAAGGTTTTTACATGTAAAGAATTTAACCCCACAACAACAGCAGCTGTATGCAACATTAAAACACAGCAGTCAGCAAAAGCCCGAGTGAGAGGCCATAGATTACAGATCACAACGAGGGGCGGTGAATGGTGTTTTCTGGGGTGTTTTCAGTGCGGTTATTGCTCTGCACCAGTGGTGTGTGATTGCAGTGAAGACACCGAGGGCGGGCGTCTCCATTCTGATGGACAGCGGGGTCAGAGTGAGCTCAGGGGTCAAAGGGTAAAGGGCTGGGAGTTTGGGGAGTGGGGAGGTTATCTCTGATTCTGCAAGGAGATAGTGATGATAACTAAATAGACTACATACGTGCTGTCACCACCTACAATGTTCCCCAAAAATTTGAAAACACCTTAGGCTTTAAAATGGTACAATATCAGCATAAATGCTCAATATTTTTGGTGTAAATGCATTAAAGCATTAGTATTATTTTATATTATAGTTTCTTTTTGAAGTTTATTGGGTCGGCACACCTTAATGGCTTCGCTTATTATTATGGACTCATATTTTTGCCAGAAGCAATGGTCTGAAGTCCTAATGATGGATTTGTTTCTTATAAACACACAGATTTTCACTTCAGAAGACATGACTGGAGTTGCATGGATTCGTCTGAAGTTTGTTTTTTTTTCCAGCTGTTTGGACTCTCATTCTGACGGCACCCATTTACTGCAGAGGATCCAAGTGATGTTAATCCTAAATCTCTCCAAATCTGTTGTGATGAAGAAACAAGCTCATCTACATCTTGGAAGGCCTGAGGGTGAGTACATTTTAAGCAAATTTTCATTTTTGAGTGAACGTCTTTTTAGTAAAACGTACTTTCATAGCTTATCGATGCATCACTAAAGACATCACTAAAAATGATAAACATTTATGCTGATATTATCCAAAACCCCACTTTTGCCTAGGGCATTCCCATCTTTTGGAGGACACTGTACACATGCACACAGAATCTGAACATAATTTTGCACTGCACTCACGATTTACTGATACAAACCTCTACCGTGTTGCTTCCCGTTTTCTCATAAAAATCATCCCCTGCAAGCCACACAAATACACAAGGCATCAAAAACAGCATTCTGTTGTGTATAGCACATGTAAGTATTTGTGCGTGTACCTGAAGCAGAACTAGGTCCAGCGTGGATGTCTAGTTGTGTGCCGTTCTTGTTAGTTTGATTTCTCACAACCTGTTGTCTTTCTAGTTCCCCTGAGAACCACATACATAATTCACTTTAATGACGGCCACAACATTCCCCACGACCGTGGCATTCAAACCACAGAGGAATATAGAGAATTCATTATATTTCAGGCTAACCTTTAGGTAATTATAATGAGATAAAATGGTAGAAATAATGTTTAAATTATTTATAGGGCTAATAAACAACTTAAAGTGAGGAAAACATGCATTGTTCTATTATATACAGTATTCTTTATCAATGATATTAAACTGAAAATGCTTTGCGTGTTGCTGTGTTTTTGCTAGGGTGTTCTTGATGGTTGCTAAGTGGTTTCTTTAAGGACCAAGTCAAAAGTCTCTAGATTTTGCTAGTCGGACAAATCATGGATGTCCAGAAACCCAGAGATTTTTTGTATTCAATTTAATATGAATAATATTCAATTTAATTTAATAAATGTGACTATCACTATCCTAAAGTGTGTGCTGTGAACATGAGTAAATGAGAACACAGTTACAGGCAAAGGCACTCACACTCAATCCGTATTTGTTCCATCTCTGCCACCTCTGCGATGCTCTCTCTCAGGTCCTCTACAAACTTGAGCAGCTCCTCAGCGCTCTGAGAACAGAAACTCACCACCTGCTTCTTCTCCGACGAGAACGGAGACAATATCGTGATTCCATGAGGGTAATCTGTGACAGAAAACACACATTTGTATGTATGACAATGCAAATACTGAGATCTGCTCTGTAAGGTTCTGCTTTTTATTATTTAAAACATAAATTCTCAAAAAAAATATATTTTTTTGAAATGCATTATATTGCAATTATCTTTAAAGATAATAATGATTTTCTTTTTGATTACATAATAATGGCAACATATACACTTCACAGTCAGACATATCTTTTTTGAAGATTATTGCAGAATAATAATCTATTCACTGATTGATTGACAGAGAAACAGACGAATCAGAACAGTTTGGAGATGCTATATAAAAACCTTTAGTATTTTTCTTTGCTTTGAATTTGAATTTTTGCTTTTGATCTATTTGCCTTTTGGAAGGCATTATGGATATTATTATTAAATATTATTAGATTTTTATTATTTTAAAAAAGAAACATGTTTACATCTGAATTTGGGTTTAAAAACTAACAAATTGAAAAATATGCATATTTTAATATTGAACTTACACTCTTCAGAAGCAACCAGACATAAGGTGATGTAAAAGGTTGTTTGTTTATTTATTAGCTATTATTTATTCAAGATTATTAAAATGCAATTTAACAGAAATTTTAAAATATATTTTTATTTTTTTACTTGTCAGTCCATGGACCCCCTGTAATAATTTCATGGTCATGTAGTTGAAAACTCTTAACTTTAACTATACTACATTCTTTACCATATTAATTAATATAGTAAAATATACATTTATACATTTTTGTGTGTTTGTATTCTTACACTCATTCTCAAACAGATGAAACTGCATTCCCAGTAAGCCCATGGCCTTGCAGAACGTGTATGTGGCAGCACTCTTCTTCTTAGGGCACAGTTTGAGGATCTAACATCACAAAACAAAAAGAATTTTTTATTTTCAGTTGTTTGTGTGTACATGTTTGAATATGTTTTCACGTATGAACATGTGTCTCTCACCACTATCAGGTCATTGAAGAGGAATACCTCCCTCTGATGTGAGGCCTGTTTCTGTGGTTTATTCACATCGGTGACCTCATAGAGTCGACTGCAGCACACCAGCCTACGGTGAGGAACCGACAGTATCTGAGGAAGAAAGAAAGAGATCAAATATCGGGTGAATTCAATTCAGAGAGTGCAGTTTCCATCAGCACAGGAAATGAAAAGGGGGATGTCTGGTGGAGTATGGGCTGAAGAATGAAATTAATATTTCATATGGAGGTAGAATGTTTTGCAGCGCTGTCATGTGAAATCTGAAATTATAGCACCAAACTAATGAGCAGTCTTAGTCTCAAGTCTCCTGTTTTTATAGCTCATGCACTGATAAATTCTTTCACACAGCTGTTAACATAGAGAGGTGGGAAAAATTAATGACCAGAAACTGTAATGTGAATTTCACTTGTTTTGGCTTTGAGCAAAGTTTATTTTTACCTCATCATGTTAATCAAACTTGAGACTGGCGTAATAGAAGTTGAAACTTATTTTAAGCTTTAGACTTGCTTATGAAACTTATATTGTTTACCTTCTGTGAATTATTATATGAATTATCGTTCTGTTGAATAGCACAATAGGATTCTAGAATTGTTTTCAGAATCATTTACAAAATATAGAATTTAGAATGTTTTTAGTGAATCAAAAGCATCCAGCACAGTGTTTTCTGAATCTGAAACAAATGATTCTTATGAGAAACAAATGACTCTTATAAGTCAGTTCTTTTAAGTAAATCAAAAACATACAGCACAGCCAGTGTTGTCTGATAGTGGAACGAAGGATTCTTATGAGCCATTTTTTTTTACTGAATCAAAAACATTCAGTGCAACCACTGTTGTCTGATTCTGGAACAAATTATTCTTTTGAGCTGTTTTTTTTTTTTTGTGAATCAGAAACAATCATTGTAACCAGTATAGTCTAATTCACAAACAAATGACTCTTATAAGCCAGTTCTTTTTAGTGAATCAAAAACAAAGCACAACCAGTGTAGTCTAATTGTTGAACGAATGAATCTTATAGTGAATCAAAAACATACAGTATAGCATAACCAGAAATCTGACTCTTGAACTCTTGAACTCCGGATCTTTTTAGTGAATCAGAAACATAAAATGCAACCAGTGTAGTCCGATTCACGAACTAATGAACCTACTTTAGTGAATCAAACACATATGGCTTACAACTGCCTGCAAGATTTAAATCAGTGACTGTTTGTTCATATGACAACATGTGGTTACAAATCTTAAAGATGCACATGACACATTTTGTCTATAGTATTTTATATAATAAATGAATGAAATATGTATACCTTTTTCAAAAACTGTTTTATATTTAAACAACAAATTCATCTAATCTTTTGACAATTGCACTTTCTAAATATTAATTCCTTAAAACTGAAGAACTGGAATTATAAAGAAGAATCTCTAGTCATTTGTGTAGCACAAACAGTTCAGGTTAAGTTCAATACTTAGCGTTAGAGGTTGTTGAAATCATTACAGTAGTATGAGTGATAGTGATGCTGATCTTTGGCTCAGCAAGACCCACTAATAACTGTAATGTTGAGAAGCCAGTTGTTCGGTCAGACATCTCACTGTCTCTAATCACCTTTTCAAATCTGTAACAAGCACAAACTGAACCGAAAGGTGATGCACTTTTCACGTTTAAGTGACCTTTGTGTATAATTGGTAGAGAACTGACTCACCGTCTTCATTCCGAGAATGCTTTGCTCCACTTTGGTAACGTAGGTCACATGATCCTCGTTGGAGCGCAGCTCCCTCTGCTGAATCCGCTCGTAAATCCCGGCTAGCATCTCCCGTGGAATATCTGCACCATCGTCCACTCCTGAAGGTGAATTTATTTATTTATTACCTTATAACTGTCAGTCCTCTGTCGTGTGTGTCATGTGTTCCTGCCTCTTGTTTCCATATTTGGTTTGTTTCCTGTCCTTGTTTAATGTGATTATTAGTTAAGTCTGTCCAGCTGTGTTTGTCTGATTAGCCTGTGTATTTTAGTTCATGCCTGTTCAGTTTCGTGTGGTCTGGTCTACTCGTTACTCCCCGGTGTTTCTGTGAGTCTGCCTTGCCTTG